>OX246745.1:13296137-13451411 GCA_945910005.1 Isoperla grammatica
CATCGATGAGAGACTTGTGACCAACCAACGATCGGTATTTGAAATGGGGTTTTGGTGGTTGGGCACGAATCACTCATCTGTGAAGAAAGCATCTGTAAGATTGTTTAGTGACAGTTAGAAACTGAGCCATTAGGGTCTTTGGTGCTTATTCATTGACACATATATGTAGCACGTTATTGTCCCTGTACATGAACAAGATACATCCATCTATAAGTCAATGGTACAACAGTTATATGGGAACTAGTATTAATTATGTACTACTTACTCCTTAGAAAATATATTTAATTCAAAGAAATGAGATGTTTGTTAGTTTTGAAAAACACACAAACACTGTATTACAGTACTGGTTGGAGATAATTTTGCAGTACGTTCTTAATATGGTAATTGCAATGATTTGTATACGAAAGTGTGTAATGCTGAATGCATAATAAAATCATGTACAGTATTGTTGTAATTTTACATGCAATAAAATAAAAGGCCTTGGACCTACATTTGGGTTCATACTCTTTCAAATGAAACGAAAACTCACGTAAAGGGCTCAAGGCCGGGGTATTTGCTCTTCTTCTCGTCAGACGCCATTTTAAAGTCATTCAACAGGAGTCGAGCCAGCGACTTCTGGACAAGCTTGCAATAAGGAGTGTGGAACAAGACTGCATCGAACCAATCGAGGGTCACTTTGTTGATACCGTCTCCTAGAATAGACGGAAACATATAAACAAAAAAGAAATAAATTTATATTTAGTTTGCTTTATAATAAGGATCAAGACTCAAATTAACCAAATCAAAAATAGTCTCATAAGTAGAAAAGTGTAAATCTAGCTGCCTCCTTCTTGAACTAATTAGAGTAAATTTAAACTGTAATATAATGTATTATTAATATGACAATTAACCATATAAATTAATTTAATCTTAACTATACATAATATGTAGTATGTTTATTAACTATTTATAATTACAACATAAAACGACCTAGTCCTATAAATAAAATGTCTACACAATGAACAATTAAATTAACATTAATTCAAATTATGTAAATGACTTTTCAAAAATTTAAATGTTTTGCCATGCTTCGCTTTTGACGGTAGTGTGTATACAGTACATTACATACAGTATATACATACATATTACAAAATAAGGAGAATAATCGACGGTCTCAATAATACTTGCCAGTTAATATTGTAGTCTCAGTCTTATTGCAGAAGAGCTGATAGCAATGATCCAATGCATTCAGATAGCACTTGATGGACAGTTTTCCATCTACAGTTGGGTACTCAGATCTGAGGTCAGGTTTATAGAAATCATACGCGTGTTGCATGTATGTTGATCGGTTTCCTATGGAAATACCAAGAAGATATATGTTAAATAAATTACATTAACAGGGGTCGGATTCACAAGAGGTCTTAACTTAGGACAGGTCCTAAGTCCTGCTGTACCGTATGTGCTATTATAAATGATAGGCCTACTACACAGCCCAAGTGAGCTACTTTCATGGAAATCACAGTGAACTTAAAATATTGCAAGGCGGTGTTTTAAAGTTTAGTGTTTTGTTTTCTAATACCTCCACATTCTAAAGAGAGAAATGTGTATGTCAAGATAAGTAAACGATATTGATTATGTTCACACTTCGAAGTCATAGACGTATTGCCACCATCTTTGAAGAAAGATAAGACCAACTCAGACAGGGCCTTTTGGTCACAAGTGTTTGTTATTTACTAGGGTTTCTTAGCGACGTCAAGTCAAGGCTATGTGCAGGTCTATATCAGCTAATGGCGTAGTGGTCCTAAAGTTAGGCCAGGCGTGAGTTTCTTTTTTTTGAATCGGGGTCCAGGTTTTTATTTTTTAACACTACTTTTACCAAGAAAAGTCATCCCAGAGTTTTATTTCTTTGCTATACAACTACTATACATAATATAAACTGTTGTAAATGTGTCTAAGTGAACATTCTCTTAGTTGTAAAAGAAACAACACGGCATACCTCGGTCCAAAACTAATGGGGCACCGGGTCCTATGAGCATAGCAATAGCTCCGGCTCCTCCCGTTGGCCTGGCACTCCCCTTTGCATACACTGCAATATCAGCCGCAACCACCAACGCATAACGTTCTGAAAACGAAAAAATAATACTTTAGTCACCATTAGATAATATTTTATAACAAGAAAAATCAAAATCAAAATAATACTTATATCTTCTAATCAAAATAGCGAGTAACAAAAATCAACAATATTTATGTGTCGATAAGTCTGTATGTGTCCATCTGTACGTGTATATGTGTTTTACACAATTGGGCTAATTGGGCATTTTTTGCTAATCTATTGAAGCGACAGCTGAATTCTGGCAAGCAATGTAACTGAAGTCTCTATTTAAAAATCATGTGGCCGGTTTAAACCGGTTGCTTGCACTTATATTACGCGCTAACTTAGCCATTCTTTCAATACAACGCAACACGGCACAATACACACCTGTTTACAATATTTGCATATATGCATATGTCAAAAATGTGCTCTCTTAGTCATTCAATGGCTATAGGTATGTCTTCTAGATGATGCAATATCTTTCTCGCATGTGAGCCTTCTATGGGATGGGGGCAGAGTCTTTGAATATGGAGTACATTAACTAACGACATATGTTACACTTTTAGTGACGTCTCCAACACTGGTAAATCCAGTTGTTTACCGACATCCCATTATGAATGTAAACAGCGTATATATATATATATATATATATATATATATATATATATGATAGGTAGAAGGATAGACCCCAACAGCTTACCTGAATTGTAGACCGTGGTGGTATAGAGATAAAGACAACATATATAAAGGACACATGTATGTTATGTTGTCTTTATCTCTATACCACCACGGTCTACAATTCAGGTAAGCTGTTGGGGTCTATCCTTCTACCTATCATATTGCTAGCCTTTTGGCCTCTCTTTAATCCTGTATATATATATATATATATATTCAGAAGTACACTACTCCACATGTAAATAAACTTTCAATATAAGTATATCCCCTAGTAAATTCACTATTAGGTAGATAAGCATTTATTCACAGGAGTACGTCAACGTATATACCTAACTTAATATTTGCGCTCTGTGAACTTCTTTGATGTGTAGATGGAAACACAACAGCATCAGCATTTGTGTTCAATACACAACCTAACTGCATGAAAGGCAGAGTGCCAAGTAAAATCAATACATAACATGAGGAGAGGCTATAATAAAATGTATCTCTACCTCATTTTGTTCCATAATTTTTGTACTGCCTATAATTTACTAATTTCAATATATTTCAAAAATTCTTTGCTTGGCAACATTTAATCCTCGTAATTTAAAGTGATATGACTAACGTAATTAATTAGTAGAATCAAGAGACAGTGAGGTGAGAGAGATGGCACATGACAGTCTATGAGTCACATGACTACGTGCGTACCGGTAGTTACCTTAGAATGCAGGAACATTGCCAACTATCAATGAAGACAACTGTTTCCTGAAACCGCATTTCAAGAGGCACACTACTGGTTGCAAGGATATATGTATTTTATAAACAAGTAAATATGATTCTAAAATTGATGCAAATAAAATATTTTTGAGCCAAAAGAGTACATAGTTTATAATAAAGACAAGGACATTAGGCAACGATATTGAGGCTGGCAGTGACGGTGAGGTGAAATTGAAATAGGAATTCAAAGAAAACGATCTTGATATAGAATTCACAACAGAAATACTTTCCATTATTTTTGCTGACATAATTTAATAAATATACATTTTATTTAACAAAAATGTTATCAATACTATTATCGATACTAAATATGTATCATGGCATGACTTATGTTCATGTAGCAATTAAAAGGTTCTAAAATGACAATTAATAACATCTCGGGGAGCCTAGAAATCCATCAAACATTTGTGAATCTTTGTGCGTCTTAATCCCATAGTAGGCCTACATGATGTTCCTTTTTTCAATTTGAGATTATGATCACCCTAAACTTGGTTGCCAAGTAACGTCTGTAGGATCAGGGAATGATTGTGTATATTATGATATAGTGCTATATTATTCTTACTGTCCCACGAGCTAGATTCGATCCAGTTGACAGCATTGAAGAGAGCGGCAGTGCCTCCGTAACAAGCGTTCGTTGTGTCCACGCCTTCTATGTCATGGTTACCACTTTCCTCGAACAACTGCATCAAAATAGATTTGATGCTCTTTGACTTGTCTAAGATGGTTTCAGTTCCAACTTCCAGTCTCCCAACCTTGTCGTAGCCTGGAAAAACAAAATAAAACTGAGTGTAAGAATACTACTAATCAAAACTGTTGGAAATATATCGTGACTTTTGGGTATGCCGGGTCGGTTGCTAATATGCTAATATCAGGTCATATAATTGTGAAATAATCTTAAAAACGAGTTTGATGTTGTTTTTGGATTGGTTGATTCTTTTTTGCAGTTTGTCAACATAATTTCTTTAATTGTACATTGTTTTCAATACTATTGTTGTTTCTCCCCGATAGCACTGATTTCATACTCGTTGAATTTAAGAGAGTTTATAATTCAACTTTTTATACCTAGTTTAAAATAGAATGCGTCAACTCTACTACTAATCTATAAACATACACCATTCTCACAGTGTCCTACACTTTACCAAAACAAACAAACACTCCAAACCTAAAACATTTTTTGTATCGTTGGGAAAGCTGTCGCGGATAAAGGCGCGTTTACACAAAATGATTAATGTTTAAGGTTTATGGTTTAAGCAAGTTCGGGCATATGATTTACGTGTTAGCGTTCACACAGTGTCGTAAGGTGTAATGTTTAATGATTAGTGTTCAAGAGTAGTTGAACAAAATCGTACTGTCGTAAGGCTTACGACCATCCAATCAACGTTCGTTACGTAGTCGTACATAGTAGTCATCATATATTTCAAAGAAATGTTCAGGGGCGGGGACAACGTTACGACTTAAACATTAAACCTTAAACCATACGCCTTACAACTTATACATTAATCATTTTGTGTAAACGCACCTTAAAGGAATCTAAAACACCCTGAGGTTCTCTTTGGATGCAAATTGTGCTTTTATGTTTGTAAATTATGTACCAAACATTTTCCTATGAAGCAATATCTACTTACTTCTTCGTCATCTCCCATTTGAAAGCAGTTTAAAATTTTAAATTATCTTTTAGTGCAGTGGTGATTAGTTGTACCATTTCTTCATTTATGTGCAAGTCAATTGTGACACCAGCTAATTCACTACACAGTTCCATGAAGTGTTTTAACGACAAGTGAGTTATAACTGTCAGCTGTTTCTGCCTTGCAACACCCACTTCTAAGTAGCAACAAGACTGAGTTGAGAACATGACTGTTTAGTGAACGAAAATAAAACACATTTGAATTTATTACGTTACGGTGCCGCAGGAGTTTTCAGTCATTATGAAACTGTGGTTGTGTTTTTGAGAAAAGGTATATGGTACAATAAATATAAATTATATAGTTATTAGCCAGTGCACAGTCATGAAATTATACTCAACCTTATTTAATACTAGGAAAACGCTCCGCGTTGCCAGATGAGCGAGTTTTTTCAATGTATCAAATCAAATAAATCATTTGCATATCATATTACTCTTAAAAAAAAAAAAAAAACTTTATAATACACATATGATTTTTTTACAAGATGGCGTATCAAGTTACAACATTATAACATAAGTATATTATTTCTTGATATGTTGCTAATACATGCACGAAATATTTTTTAAATCCGTTAAGAAGTTTTCTTTAAAGAAATTAAAACCTTCAAGTTGATGGATTTCCGCATAATTTCATTCGACCGTGGTCTAGTCAATAGGCTCGGCAATTCATAAACTATTAAACCTATCAGTGTATGGAAAGTTCCATAATGTAGATACAGACTATATCTAAAATGTTATATTGTTTTATCATACAATAACTCGCATTTAAACTATAATAATAGCTTTTTAAATTGTCGACCAAGTTTGTTGTTATTTTCTGCATGTTTGCCGCGAAAGTCATAAAACATAACACGTCATTATAGCCATTCTATGATAGCTATCAAAATTCCAAATACATTGTGAGAAAGGTCTGACTGCGTAAGCCATTTTGGCAGCATACTATGTGCATCTAACTTCAATGTCCCGCAAATGCGAATCATATCGGTGGAACACTGTAAAAACGAAGAAAATGTCTGCCGTAAATAAACAATATTTGTTTATAACATGGCGGTTAAAGCTTAACTTTTGAAACTGTAGTCGAGTGTTGGTACTATTGATGTGAACTTACAAATAAAAAATGATTTATATCGGGTTGTAAGTTTTAATTTAATTAAATAAATAACAAAACATGTGTTTCAGTTGTTAATTTTTTGTAGGTTGGCATCTTACGTCATTGTAGCCTTTCTATGACAGCTTTCGAGATTCCAAATAAAACTGAAAAAGGTATGATTGCGTACGCTATTTTTGTGTTTACTATGTGCATCTTACTGCAAAGATCCGCAAATGCGAACGATATCGGTGGAACACTGTAAAAATGAAGAAATTATTGTTGTAAATAAACAATATTTTTTTATGACATGACGGGTAAACTTACAATTTTGAAACTATTGTCAAGTGTTGACACTATTGATGTTAATCTACAAGTGAAACATAATTAAAATCCGTGTGTAAGTTTTAATTTAATTAAATAAAGAAACAAATTTTGTTTTTCAGAAATTAATTTTTTGTAGGTTGGCATCCTGACGAATTTTGCTGGTTATGTTAACAGCATCTAGTTTAGTGGTCAAAAATGTTGACCGAAAATTTCAGCCAAATACGTCAAGCCGTTTGACCTGTGTGCGACGAACAAAATTTGGCGCACATACATACATACGTACACACAGACAAAGCGCCGATCGAGTTGTATGGAAAGATTCACTCCGCTTCGCTACGCTCATCTAATTAGACTATATACATATCTTAAATTGACTAACTGGAAAACTGTCAATTTGAAAATAGAGGGTATTGCGCTGCCATACAATAAAACTGGAATCAAAGAATAATATTTGCAACAAAAAGGTGTGTCTATATTTAAAAAACAGCAAACAAGAACCATTCTTACCTACACTATATTTAGTTTATAACTACAGTCATAACTACAGTCTATAACTACAGTCATATAACTATAAGATGTATATCTTATTGATGTGGCATTTCTTATATGCCTCTATATCATCTTTACGAACACTTATTCAATCCATGTGTCAATCTAGGGAATGTACAGAAAAGTTTCAACAATAATAAGAAATCGTTTTTCTTTGTAATAACTAAACACTACTTGCACTCCAGTTTTTCCAATTAAAAATATCAACTAATAGACTTCCAGTAAGGGAAGAGAAAGACCACAAATACATACGGTAGCAGATTAAACAAGAAATTGAAAAGGTGCTAAACTAATTGGCAATCCTCAATCCAATAACATATTTGAAAATGTTGAAATAATCATATAACTAAGAAATAAAAACTGTACTCCATGTCAGAAGTCTGCACATACCAATGTGGTGTCTGTCCATCAGATTATTGACGGCGGTAAGGCACAATGAGTTGATATCTTCGACATCTGTGCAGAAACCCATCCTCGCCTGTCCAAGCCCGATGGTGTATTTCCCTGCAGGGACGTTGTCATACCGCTCAAGATCAACCTGGTCCACATACTGACATGGAAATACACATTCCATGGCCAGTATACCCACATCAATAGGAAACGACATCTTTTATAGCACCTGAAACAAATAACACAACTATATATAAATAAATGTGTTTTTTTTTCGTAGGAACACTCGTTATAGGGTGCACACCAGCTTTACCCGATGTGCCCCTCTTCAGGTGACTAACTAGGTTATTCGGATGTTTGGATAGATGGGAAGGAATGTCCGAGGGCTGTTGGTAGGACGACTGAATCCCAGCATTCGCCTTTACGACTGAGGTAAAACTCAGAAAAAACCTTCAGTCAGAACTGCCGGTGGCCGGAATCGAACCGGCGACCTCCCGAATTAGAGTCTCGCGTCTACACATAAAATAATGGCTATGCATAACAGTCATATTTCCCTGGACAAATATTACAACAATGCATCAAATCCATATGAACATTATAATTCAGTATAGAACTCCTTTATAACACAATCAAAGAGACCAGAATATTCTTTGTTATGAAGAATATTTACTTATAGGATAGTAGCCAACGTTCCCGTATATATGAACTTTCTGGGACCTCTAAAACTGTTATGTTGCATAGATCATTGTGTTATAAAGATGTTTCTTATAAAGAAGTTTTTCTGCAAATCGGAACAAATATATATTTAGCCATAAAGTTGTATAGTGGTTTTGCTGAAATATTTAAGAAACAACGAAAATGCACAATATCAGATTTTACATACTGGAGAAAAAATAAGTAAGAGTAGAAATACAAAAATAATCATATAGTTATTTTTCAACGTGATAGAATTTTTATAAAACTCTGCTGCGAATGGACTGGGATTATACAAAACTGTGTTAGCCTTTTTATCAAAATATTATACATGATATACACATATATATATGAGGGGCCGTCCATAAATGATGTCACACAATTTTTGACCAAATTAGACACCCCCCCCCCCCCCCCCTCCCCCTTGTCACAGTTAGTCACAACAAGTGTGACACCCCCCCCCCCCTTTAATGATGTCACAAAAAAATAATTTAGTGCCCCCTCCCCCCCCCCCGACATACCGGTACCAACATAAAAAAAAACTGGGACAAAAATCAGTCACATCGAGATCAAATATTTGTATTTTCTTTATTTTTTACATTTGCACAGCTCCGTTACTGGTCATTCGTCCATGGCGAAACTCAGCAGGTGGAGCATTCAAGTGGCTAAAAACTAGTTTTGAAAATGCGTGAAATTGCGGGATTATTTGAAAAATGTAAAATACTAAAAAAGAATCTGCACTAAAAAATGGCATTATATGCAGTGCATGCATGGATGTCACAGAAAGACTGACCCCCCCCCTGTCACATATTGTCACAAGTTAAAGACCCCCCCCCCCCCCCCCAAATAGCGTGACATCATTTATGGACGGCCCCATATTATTTGTTTGGCTGATAGTACCTAGTTAATGTCTCTGCAGTAAATATGTTCAAAACAGTAAGGTAAAAAACCTTATTATCTAGGAATCGAACCCACCCACATCCATTGGTAACCTCTCTTTCCCCCGAAGGACATGAAAACTCCAAAACTCAGCGCCTATGGCAGCCCCATACATTGCACAACGAGGAGCTCAATTGTTATAGTAAAACATATTTTTATCTGACCCTCCATTTTTATATTGATATATCGGTTCAAATTGTTCACAGACGCTCTCATGATTAGTGTTTTCCACGCCCCTTTCTTGCAGAATCATTCCAATCTCATGAGTCCAAGATCTCCTCAGTCCACGTTCATCATTTGAGTCAACCTCTCACAAGGTCAAACTATATTTGATTACACTTTGTCAAATAAGTGTTAAATGTATTTGTCAACCTTGTAAAAAATGTGGAGATTCGACTCGTTAATTTTTTTCCATACTAGTTTTCTGTTTGTTATTCTTGCCAAATGATGTTATAATAACAGTGTTAAGTTAATTACCGAAACTATTATTTCAGGGTTCAGTAATTTTAGCTTACGGCTCTATAAAGGTGTCAACTAGTTTTTTACATTGTACACTGCTTACTATGTTGTTGTTAGTTCATCGTAGCTTGTACTGACTGACGCAATATAGAACAACATAGAAACATAGAGGAAGGTTGACTCTAGCCATTTCGTCTCACAATAATTTGGGCGGTGGATCCAGTATTCATCATTATGGACCGTATTGGACCGTTTTTCACGCGAGGGAATTAACTATAATTCCAAAATAGTTTTTTTCATGAGTTTTTTTTTGTGTTAGTAGAATTTAAACAAATAGAATATATACCTGGACTTAGAAGGGAAGGTCACACTAATTAGATACAAGCCTGTCTGCTCATCGAAAAATTAGGACGAAAGAAATGCAGTTTAATTATTTAGAAAAAACTATTCGCTATTTTTAAGTAGATGTGAGGTTTATAATTATTCTTAAAGCAAAAAGACGGCAAAGAATGAAAAGTTCTGATTCCTCAGTCTACAAAAAACAAACAATGATTTTCTCGTTTAAATTCTGAGAAATACTCTTCAGACTCTCCGAACACCTACAAGAAGCAAAGTGAATGCATATGATAACTAACATTTATACATTACACTGTCAGAAATTTGACTTCGGCATTTCAGGTACTGGTTTTTTAATGTCTACTGGTAAGGAATAAAAAATTTCGCCACATAGGTACGCTGGGCTTGTCCGTAGGTACTACACGAACGAGGAATCGCACCGGTATCCTCTCGTTTCATCACATAATTTGCTGTGACGTAATTCCGTGACCTACTTGTCTAATTGATCACGCAAGGTCAAGGCGTCGCCATCTTTTATCGGCCGTTCAACTCGTCGGACATGTGTAGGCTGAGCGCGGCAGACCTAATTAGAAAACGAACGCGTTCTACATTCTTATTCTTAGCGCCAACAGTTCGGAAGTACCTTTGATGTTTGTAGTCAACTAATTTCTCTTAAACGAATCATACGATTAGAATGAAAATTTACCTACTTGTAGAGGGATGTCCTATCTACGCATGGTATCTAGTACATTTTGTGAAAAGCCTGCTCAAAAATAATACGCACATTTTTGAATTATGCAAAAAAATTACTTTCCCGAAAATGTTCAGCGAAATAATACGGAGAATCTGTTCAAAAATGGGTACATTACTTTTTAATAGGTTGGTCACAAATGTACTTAATACCACGCGTAGATATGACCTCCCTCTACAAAGTAGGTAAATATTTATAATAATCCTACTATTAGTTTAAAAGTATAATTAGTTGACGGCCAATACATCTGTAAAACTCCTACTGGCGAACGCTTTTAATGTAATACTATGACGTTTTTCAACTTTCTTGAATACGCTTTAAAGATGCTCCGTGTTTGTAGCCAGAGAACTGGACCCTCCCCCCGATTATAACTGGCCCCCTGTCCCCCCGGGGAAGTTCATGGCCTCCTAGCGTAACAATACCAAAAGTTTAGTAGAGAGTCTTCAAAAGGTAAACTGGGCCACTGATAGATTATTTTCCGATTGAAACCCAGGAATAAAATAAATAAAAATAAAAATGCTCCTGTTCGGGATGGACCTGTTCTCCCGGGCGGCGCTTACCGCATTGCTTACTGTACTGTACTTATGCTAATTGCACTACATGGACGTCGACGAGCGCCGAGCGTCGGAAGTGGATGATCCGACCAATCGGGGCGAAGCGGCGCTTGCAAACGCCGAAGTTGGTTGGTTCCAAATTCTTCGAATCATCTACTTCCGGCGCTCGGCGCTCGTCGACGTCCATGTAGTGGCAGTGCAACAAGCATTACTGTACCGGCGCTACAAATTGGTTGTCTGTGGCTATACCCTGGGACAGCGGTACGGTGTAGTCCGCCTGACTATTGCTCCAATGACACGTCGCTTAGACCAGCTATGCATCATTACAAAGATGCGTTTGATTTACTTACACTTTTTGTCTTTTTTGCACCGTACCTCACAATGGAGCATGGGGGGCAGTGCAAAAAGTAAAACAAGGTGTAGGTAAATCAAACGAACCAAATGTAACTGATAGGAGTCGAACGTAGACGGTGCATTTAAATTTTCTGTGAAACGTAAATCAACGATCTTTTGTTTTATCCATCTGCCATCCAACTATATTAAAATTGACAGTCATGGCCCGGACCAGCGCTATGCCAAATCGTATACGCTACAATCAGCCGAGGGGACTAGCCCCTGGTCTGGGACCAAACAGCTCTAGACGTCACCAAGATTCAGTTACTAAAGAAAGATCTGGACCCGCATTCACAAGAGGTGCCAAGTCTTCTTTTGGTCTTATCTCTAAGACCGACCTAACTTTGAATTTCTAGTGAATCCCAGGACCTTAGAACAGATTTTAAAACATATTATTGGAATGGTCATTGTGTCCTTGTTCCCACCTGGAATTAGTATCTTCTTCGTGTGACCTGGGTCTGGTTTTACAAGAGGTCCAAAGTTAGGTCGGCCTTAGAGTTAAGACCAGAAACATACTTAGGATCTCTTGGGAATCCGGGCCCTGGTGTATGCGCAACTTCTAAGTTCTGAATGGATTCATTCGGATTTCATCTGTCGGCGATAGAAACTGTTACAATTATTTCTCCGATAGAGGTGGCTCAGCGGTAAGACGCGAGACTCTAATTCGGGAGGTCGCCGGTTCGATTCCGGCCACCGGCAGTCCTGACTGAAGGTTTTTGCCGAGGTTTTCCTCAGTCGTAAAGGCGAATGCTGGGATTGAGTCATACTATCAGCCCTCGAACATTCCTTCCCAGCTATCCAAACACCCTAATATACCTAGTTAGTCACCTGAAGAGGGGCACATCAGGTAAAGCTAGTGTGCACCCTTAACAGGTATTCCTACGAAAAATTAAATTAAATTAAGTTAAATTGTTTCTGAAACTCACTTTGTGCTATTTGCTTTGCTTGTAGAAGTCACTTCACCTCAACGAGGAAGGAAACATATCCCCTATCTTTGATTGATTTTCTAAAGAGAAATTTGTATTCGCTTTTTCGGAGATGTTATTTCTAATTTAAATCGCTTTCATAAACGTATGCATGTATGTATAAATATAAATAAAATAAAAATAAAATAATAAGGACATGTTATTAAAAAAGTTGGATATGTGGCTATGGATATTATTCAAAATTTTCCTGAAAAATAAATAAATACAGAACCTATTAAAAACCGTCATGTAACTTTTCACGGCACTGTTTGAGTGTTGATTAAAAGTTAGCTGTACGATACACGGCTGTAATGAACATCCTATATTGTTGATGTTTTTCAGAGATAGCGAGTGTTCTATTTTTCTTATCCGAAACAGCGTATCTGTTCGACGTCCGTTCTATTGTGCTGTTCACTAGTGTTATCATACAGCTTCCAATTCCACGCACTATTACCGCTGTGCCAGCTTTATTCGGTGGGCGATCTTCGCTCTTCGCTCTGCTCAGCATGACACGGGAACAAGCATTGCTCTCCACGCACAATTTAGTTTATGTTTATGGCTGTGGATCTATCATTTTGAAAAAACGAACGTTGTTCTTTCATTTCCGTGTATGTTGTTTGTGTTTTTTTTTCTTCATGTAAGTAATACTTAAAAAACTTGTTTTACAAAAAAAGTACAGGGTTGGAGAAGAAATACCTGTGGATATATATATATACATATGTATATACCTAAACTTTAAACACTAAAATAGAAAGGAATCAAATAAGTTTACATTTTAAAAATGGATTGTTTCAAGCATAAAAAATGTATTTAAATAAAACCTGCTGCACAAAGAAGAATTTTAGATTATTATAAATTAAATCATTATAAATTACAATGAAAAGTGTTTTATATACACATAAATAATTACATATTCACATATTTCATAACTGATAAATTATGTCAATACTGCTTTCGGCAACATTTACGCTAGGATATACCACTTTTCCGTCCTCAGTTATAATTAGGGGGGCTGAGTGGGGTTTCTCCAGCGACATTTCTCCTGCTAGACCAGCCTAATTATTGTCAAATAACTCTAGCCTAAAAGAGAGCAAGGGAACAACCTTTCCTCATTTCAAATTACAGGAATAATCTCCCATTAATTCAAATGCCTCTTGACTATTATGATTACCTATACAAGTCATTAAGTAATTATATTTAAAACATCAATTCAAGGCTAGCAGTCGATTTTAAATACTGTAATAATAATCTACGCAGTAAAACAGGTAAAACCGGTTATTTTGGACTTATTGCCCATAGCAATGAACATGTGCGTCAAATATGGTAGGTATTCAATTATAATTAATATAAAATTTTGTCTACCTGATAGTTTTAATTTTTTTTATCTAGGCTAGGTCCTCAACTGATACAAATAAAAATGGATTATTATTAGTCCCCGCAACGATGACAATAGCCCATGTTTACATGGAGGATTCAAACTGGGATTGAGTTGGACACTGTACGGATCTAAACTCCTCATATAAACACTTCCCGAAGAGGATCGGCTACTTTCAATCCACTGCCACAAAATGTGGTCTAAGAATGAAGATAATCGATTAATGCGGATAAGGAATGAAACAGGATGTGTGCCTTATCATTATTAACCCGCTCAGTTCACACGTGAGTCCACCTTTATCAGTTTCATGATCGACTTAAATACTGAATTACCATGTTGAGCTGCCATCACAAAACAATTTTAAACGAAAACGTGAACGTGAACATTTGCATCCCAATAGAGTTGGAGGAAGATTGGAAACCCAAACAAGTTGAGTTGAACTAGGCCGAGAAGCCTTGACTCCACCCAATGTCTAAGGACACACACGTTATTGACACCCAACATTTCTTAGCGTCTTGCTTTGGGTTCCTTGTTAAATAATAGGCTACTCATTTCTGGTAGGAATACCTGTTATAGTGCACACCAACTTTCCCCTCTTAGGGAATGTCCGCGGTCTGTTACCATCCCAGCATTATCCTTTACAACTGAGGAAAATATCGAGAAAGCCTTTAGTCAAGATTTATTAAAATATACAATAATAATAATAATAATAATAATAATAATAATAAAAATAATAATAATAATATTATAATAATATTAATTATTATTATTATTATTATTATTATTATTATTATTATTATTATTATTATTATTATTATTATTATTACTATTATTATTATTATTATTATTATTATTATTATTATTATTATTATTATTATTATTATTATTATTATTATTATTATTATTATTATTATTAATATTACTATTATACGTATTTAATTGAGAAGTTGCTCCACGAATGCGGAACTAGTTCAATATGGCGTGATATGATGTTAAATAAAGAACTGTCGTAGTTTTTGTTTGTTTTTTTTCTTTCTATTAATCGCAATAACAGATATATTTCTCGTCCCATAATTAATTCCTTGGTGTTTTATATAATTCATGGCCATTGTGAAAGATGTTGCGATATAGCGAATAATTATCAAGTCATCAGGATTAATAAGCGATAATAATATGCGCAATACTGGTACTTTTTCTTCATACGATCTATACTTTTATGTTTTGTTATCAATAGCTCGCCATACTTTTTTCTTTTCTACCAGTATATTTATTTCTACACATCTATTGCAGCACAAATCCTGAATTATTGTTCGAAATTAACTAAACAAAATTATTCCTCAATTTCATTACACCTTTTGACAACCTTCTTCCTGCCTTTGTGCCACTCTATCCTAGAGATGTTCAAGATACTCCGGTAACACCACATTTCGAATGCCTACAACCTCTTAATTTCCCTTTTGATAGTCCAATCACACAGTCCAAATATTAATACAATAATTAACACACGCATACTAACGGAATAGCACACGCATACTAACGGAATAGCACACGCATACTAACCGACTAACACACGCATACTAACGGAATAGCACACGCATACTAACCGACTAACACACGCATACTAAAGGAATAGCACACGCATACTAACGGAATAGCACACGCATACTAACGGACTAACACACGCATACTAACGGAATAGCACACGCATACTAACGGAATAGCACACGCATACTAACGGAATAGCACACGCATACTAAAGGAATAGCACACGCATACTAACGGAATAGCACACGCATACTAACGGACTAACACACGCATACTAACGGACTAACACACGCATACTAACGGAATAGCACACGCATACTAACGGAATAGCACACGCATACTAACGGAATAGTACACGCATACTAACGGAATAGCACACGCATACTAACGGAATAGCACACGCATACTAACGGACTAACACACGCATACTAACGGAATAGCACACGCATACTAACGGACTAACACACGCATACTAACGGAATAGCACACGCATACTAACGGAATAGCACAGTCACACGCATACTAACGGAATAGCACACGCATACTAACGGAATAGCACACGCATACTAACGGAATAGCACACGCATACTAACGGAATAGCACACGCATACTAACGGAATAGCACACGCATACTAACGGAATAGCACAGTCACACGCATACTAACGGAATAGCACACGCAAACTAAAGAAATAGCACACGCATATTAAAGGAATAGCACAGTCACACGCATACTAAAGGAATAGCACACGCATACTAACGGAATAGCACACGCATACTAACGGAATAGCACACGCATACTAACGGAATAGCACACGCATACTAACGGAATAGCACACGCATACTAAAGGAATAGCACACGCATACTAACGGAATAACACACGCATACTAACGGAATAGCACACGCATACTAACGGAATAGCACACGCATACTAATGGAATAGAACATGCATGCATACAATCATTGTGAATGTAACCAATCATTATCTCCGCATGGGAAAAGTCAACACCCATAACAAAACAAAATAATCGTATTCTGGCGGGGTCGACCGCCCGGTTATGACCTTTATATTATTTTAGATATACTTACGTTCGAAATCCGGCTGACAAAAGAAGTTCTACCGTGTAAGAAAATATTTTTTGACAGAGCAAGATTTGTGTTGAAATGTACAACAAATCGTTCATTTTAATGGCACAGGATATAATAAAAGAAGCATTTGGCCTTCGGTACTACAGAGTTAGAAAGAATTTCAATCCTGAAATTTTGCGGATTGTCATTGCTACTGGCTGATTTAGTGTTATCCACGCAGTCCGCCATAGCAATCAGTAGCAAGCAAGTGATAACCATGTAGATTATGAATGAGTATTGTCACTCACCGGGAGACAATTTTCAGGAATAACCCCGGCCCCTACGTAAGACATTTCATAAAATACATTTCGTGATCAGAGGCACTCGGACCAGTTTCACGATAGCACCTTATTGCTCTTCAATTGCGCAAAGTAAGAGTAGTTCTCCTCGTCTCAACTGCAGGTACCCTGAGGGGGGGGGGGGGCACGCATCTTCATCCGCTACCAACAAGCATCTCTATCTACAATTGTTGTTTTCATTACCTTCAGGCCAACGACAGTGAATAATAGTATTTATTTTGAATAGATTCTTTCGGTGGTACTTTTTTCTGCGAATAACTGAGCGAAGCATATCATAAATTGTGTAAATTACCACCACTGAAAATCAGTTGTAACTGAGTGGGTAGACTATGTATTTATTTTATTAAAATCAGTACGATTGTCATTATGATTACTAAATAGATAATAAGTAATGAAAATAAATTTACTGATCCCAGTGGTATTATAATATTTAGTACACATACTTATAGTGCTTAGGAAACGACGGTATTCTCATCATTTCGATCTGATATAGCATTCTTGAGATATTTAAACATAAAAACGTAAATTTCACAAGTTGTTAATGGAGGGATTATCCCTCCGCCTTACGTAATACAATAATAATAAACGTTGTACTAAAAACCGGTACTGTACCAAGAATTAAACGAAATTACATTTCCGCATTTTTTTCGGCCAACACTGGGTTAGTGAGTCCATCCTACCGTTTCTGAGAAGATGGTATCTCATTTTAACTACCTTAATTCGTTTGATGCACGCTATTACGTTCTGCCCGCTGAGACTGTTGCAGTTCGTAACTGGGATTGTCTGAGAATACGAACAGAGAGCTAAACGTCGGTGTTATAGGAGTGGTGTAAAATGGTGTCCCTGAAGATAATAATAAAAATAATAACAATAATAATAATAATAAATATCGTGCGCAAGGTCCTCAGCCTATGAGCTACATTGTCACCACCATCTTTCGGCCGCCACCCTAGGGTGCACTCTCGCATCGTCTTGGCTCAAGAGGAGCCCGATGGTGCAAATGAGAGAAGAGAAGAAAGGAAATAACAATAATAATAATAATAATAATAATAATAATACTAATAATAATAATAATAATAATAATAATAATAATAATAATAATAATAATAATAATAATAATAATAATAATAATAATAATAATAATAATAATAATAATAATAACAATAACAATAGTAAAAACAACAATAATAATAGTAATAATAATAACAATAATAATAATAATATTAAAAATAATAATAATAATAATAATAATAAAAATAATAATAATAATAATAATAATTATTATTATTATTATAATAATCATAATAATAATAATAATAAAATAATAATAATAAAAATAAATAAATAAACAAATAACTGTGAGACATAAATAAACGTAGCTCTTTGACGTACTTTTTCTTCTAGATAAATACGTTTGACGTTATTACTTTAGAAAAAATGTACTATTTTCAACAAATGCATCGATCTCTCTAAAAAAAAAAAAAAAAAAGTGAACTCCCAACTTTCATCCTCATCTTCAAACTTTCCAAACGCCAAAAACCGGAACTGCCCCGAACAAAATAAACGCGGAGTCGAGGAGCGGCAGACCCTATCAACCAGTCTTCTTCGAGGAATAGCGGTCAGTATGTATACTCTCACACACAATTGCATAAATTCCTAGAAGCTACCTTCATGCACGTGGATGGAAGACGCGCCGAGGAAGTCCCGATGAATGAGGACAACAGACTTTTGACTGGTGACCGTGCATTCCAGCGGATGTTCCGTTAGTGACGTAACGCCGAGTGACGTCACAACCCATACGGTCACGGCCGCTCGACCGTTGGGAGATCTAGCGTCGACGCGGGTCAAGTGGACAACCATCGGTACCAGAGAGTAAATATTATATACTCGGCGATCGTCTCATTTACCAATTGATACTTGAATTTAGAGATAATGTCACTTTGAAGTAGGTCAGTTGAAATTGGGTGTGATACGGATCACTTGCACTGCACTGCACAACTGAATGAAATGATGTCCGTACGAAGATAAACAGACACCCGGTATAGGCATGCACACTTAGCACCTATGTTATTTCTCTGAGGAATATCGTGCGTCACTTATGATCTCCAGTTCTCAGCCAGTTAGCTAAAATTTGACCTCATTTAAATTAACTTACCTAGTTTCACGTGTTTGTCACTTTTGAATCCATAAAAAAGCAAGTACCTAAAGCAGCCTCTTATCAATACATACGACATCAATTGATAACATAAGTAGTTTTTTGTTTTTACGAATAAATCTAATTTTTTCCAGTGCCATCTCTCTAATGAATTCAGCATCTGTGGCGAACCTAATGAGTCCTAGTCGGCACTGGTTTTAACTTGCGGTTTCTAGCTAGTGAAGCTTACCGTACAAATGAGTAAATTCAATAAATAATAATAAATAAATAAATAATAATAATTAATAAATGCTCATTGAAATGTCTCAGCTGTGTTTGAGTTACTACCTAGTAGAAGTAATTGTCATCCCACCTTCCTAATCTCGATTAGCCTCGTTGCAAAAATATGGGACGTAAAACCAAAATATCCCACCTTCCTAAATATATTTTAGTGTACATTTAAAAGGGAGGGCGTCTCAAACTGTAATCACTGATAGAAAATAACACTCTTTTAATCATCTCAAGAAGCCACACAACATTGAAAAAATTAAAACCTGGGTGTATCGTGACTGTGTAAGAACTATACGTGAAAAAACATTTGTTAGTTTGAGATAGTTAAATAGTTGATATTTGTAATTAACATAAATCCAAAGTAAACTAATAAATCAATACCAATAATGATACCTTTAAACACACAAATGTTTTCATTCCAATTTTTAGCGACACATGAATTATTGTTTTTATCAATACGCATTTCAATACAGAGAAAATGATCTTAGCTACGCAATGATGGTGTGCAAAGTCCAAATAATGTGTTTATAGAAATAGCTTACAACACAACTTCCTCTTTCTTGTCAATAATTTTTGAAGCATTGAAAATAAATGTAAACCCCTCAGAACTCGTGTCCTGCACGAACGAATACGAAAGTAAAGGAGCATGGGACTAGGCCAGGAGGTGGACGGGGGACCGGTCACTTTCTTTCGAAACTGTATATCGTTGACTGGAATGGGTTGGACTGATGGTTTTCCGAGGATTTCTTCAGTTAATGCTGGAATTGAGTCCTAAGACAGCCCACCCTAATAAACAGAGGTAAAGCTAGTGTTTACACTACAGTAGGGATTCCTACGCTTCTTTTACCCACAAGATAATCTCTCTACATGCAAGATGTTTATGTCTATATTTACCTTCAATTTCAGAAACCATTATCCTAAACCGCTGTGTCACATACCAATTATACGTTACGACCCAACCCAACAAGTTATGCTTTTATGGAAGTGTAAGTAGTATAATAATAGTAGTAATAACAATAGTATAATAAAAATAATTTAAATTGTAGTTATTACTAGCAATAGACAGTGTTGTTATGTATATATACTTGTGTTAATGGGTTTCAGTGGCAATATGGTGGATATTGCAAGACACACTGTCAACAATACCTCAAACTCCCAATTCAAAACAATCACGATTGCATCTGGCCATCTGTTCTAGACAGGTAACGGGAAGCGGCTTCAGATACAATTAGCGTACGTCAGTTATTGTCATCAAATTAGAGAAAAGTATTCTGCTGTTTCACATTGAATTAGTTTAATAACAGATGGTAAGCCATGCGTGAATGAGGTTAGATCCAATTAATTGATGACGTTAGGTAACAAAGTTCTCGTAAATCTACACAACCTCTAGCCAGACATTTTTTTTTCTCGTAGTGACTTCAGAGCAGACATTCATTTATTATAAGTAAATTCATGGACTGACATACGGACTTATTATGTCCGCATTCCAAGTATTGTGTTGGTACGCATATGTCAATTCATCAAATTAACGAAAAGTACAACTATACAGTTCGGGCAACTCGCCGGCGCCTGGTGTACGTTCATTTTTACCGATTCAAATGAAAGCCACATTTAAAGTTATTATTTTTCAATTTTGAAAAAATACGTTTGCAGATCGTTGTGTTTAAAATAACATATAAGGTTATCTACATCTATTTTATTTTTATAACTGTCGAGTGCTGGCATATAGCCCAGCGACCTTCCGCAAGCTATAGTTCGAAGTTCCGTAAAATATAGCGTTTCTTATCAGCATCGTGGTGTGGTGATACGCACGTCTAAGGGGGCAACTGATTTCGCGATAAACAAGTCATATAAAAATCAAAGTGTATCAATCAGTAAACATTCGATGTAAAGCGTGTTTAAGCTCCTTCCTTGTAGTATTAGTAGGCCTAGTAGTAGTAATTTATCTATATCAGTTTTGCTATTAACAATCATAGATCTGAAATAAACACATAAGGATAAGGCCATATTATAATACTCAATATCTTATAAAAAAGATACAAGTAAGACACAAGCACCTACTAAATATTTACAAACCGATTTGCTAAATCACAGCACTACATTTGTCCAGAAATCGCCGTTACATGTAGGAGCAACTCCCCATTTTTCCTCCTTCCCTTTGCAAAGTTACAACATTCCCTCTTAAATACATCAAAATTTTTTCAATGTTTAATTACATTAGGTATCCTATTAAATATTTCCATGCGTTTTGAACAAATGGAATTGTCGAGGGAATTGTTACCAAATTTGGTAAAAGTTCTTAAAACTGACAATCATTTATTTATACATGTCTTGTTTCATGGCACAATGCGTGTGTACCTGAGTGTGTGTACGTAAGTGACGAATGGGTATACAATACAAACATAGCTTTCTCCTCGTAATAACCGAAGCCTCACTAGACATATTTTGAAAATACTAAATTCTACGTTTCCCACGAAATGGAAATAACTCCCGCCATAAATGAGTGATTGAGAGAGATAAGAAGATAACATACTCGTGTATAAGTTATGAGCTTCTTTGATTCAAGTTTTGACGTTATCATGTGCAATTATTGTGATTGATGAAGTTACAGACTTACTAGGATGGCACGTGGTTGGATACGCGGGAATTAATTAGAATCAAACAAAAATAAAATAATAATATATGGGCTGATCACCTATGCCCTTATATTTTGTAATGTATTTTCCATACAATTGTCTGGGAAACTACCATTTTGGTAATATGGATATGATTTTTTTTAAATTCATATTATCACAGCACTAGATACACTTTTACATACATTGAATTCGATTCATTATTCAATTTTGGTGAGTTGTTCGTGTTAAACTAGACTTGAATTAAATTCAAAATCAAAGTTGTTAGTAAAATAATAATAATAAACATCACATCAAAATAAATCATACTAAAAAATAAAAATAGTAATAAAAAAGTTCATGGCTAGAACCTATGCACAATGCAATAAGTGTATAATTATGTGCCATTAAAGTGGACGTTAAATAAACTCAGATTGTTCACAATCACAATTAGTTCACAAGCCACTAGCTGAAGGTGACATT
The DNA here is from genome assembly GCA_945910005.1 of Isoperla grammatica. Classification (NCBI taxonomy): domain Eukaryota; kingdom Metazoa; phylum Arthropoda; class Insecta; order Plecoptera; family Perlodidae; genus Isoperla; species Isoperla grammatica. Next base: position 13,318,630 of record OX246745.1, read on the forward strand.
CATTATATTCGATTCGTAAATTCATAATCATATACAATAAAAGCTGACGAAATGAGCAATATTCATGGCTAGAAAGGGAAGAAATAAACTCAGATTGTTTACAATCACAATTAGTTCAGAATCCACTAGCTTGAAGGTGACATTCATTATATTCGATTCGTAAATTCATAATCATATAGGGCCTACAATAAAAGCTGAGGAAATGAGCAATATTCAAAATATCGACTAACTGAAGATGTAACAAAATTGCTTCGTCCGTGCATAATAATATGAACATCAATAAAAAGTTAAAAGTCTATAGCTTTTTCCAATAGGTAACCAGGTAACAATTACGTTAGATCGCGGAGGTTTTCGACATAATGGTCCGCGGGCCCATAAGTCTTGCTGGCTAACATTGCATTGGTATATTCCGTCACTCAGTCACATTTGTGAATGTAGGCCTACTGATGTACCTACTGATTTAGGAGATCTGGTCATTGTGTTTTGGTATATACTGAAATTCACAATCCATTTGTGAAATTTTGAGTCAGTAACATAAGCATTAAGGGTATACTTCCATATTTGAGAATATATATCACGTCTTTATAAATAATTCTAACCTGTCTAGACACAGCAACAGCTCGTGTCGATGAAAACTTATCAAATAGATAGAGCCAAAGAAGCGCATTAGATAAAGAACTGAGAATTGGCACAATGGTCTCATCATTACTTGTCAGTTATCATTATATAATCATCATCCAGTAGACGCAAGCTAGACAAGCGACAGAATATGTTCTATCATGTGAACATCGAAAGCCATTACCGGCCAACAATCAAGGACGTATTTGAATGTACAAAAATGCTCGCACGCCGTGTACTTTATTCATTTATCAAATGTAATGACGGTCACAACTTTAAAGTTTGTAATGGAATATCTATAAGTTTCTTACGTTACTTGGCCCTTGGTTAAATAGTAATTATTTGTATTATTCCAAAGTTTTCATTTAACTAGTGTATGCAGTGGACCTACGTAACATTTCAATATCAATCAAGAATATTGTTTTATTAGTATAATATTTGTATACATACACACAGCAACATTCACGGTATTGGCATAAGTTCAATTTCCAAATGTGTTTTATAATTATATTCCAGTGTAGAGTGCCCCACCTTAAGTTATACGTTACTAATTTTCAAAGAAAACATATCTTGACAATGAATACCTGTAATTATTTGGGAAGCAAATACACGGCGGGAGTTCATTACACTTTTGACCGTTTAGGAGGAGTCAAAACACAGAGACGTTCTCATTTTAGTCTAAAAGATGATTCTTGATAATGCTTTAGGCCTACATATGGATTCTGCAAAAAGTTTTGAGTCCGATATGCAGACGGGTATCAAAATACGACGTCCAGAACCAGAATACCGCGGCAGGTCCTGCAAATGGCGGTGGGCGGAGGTCAAAGGTCAATCGCATCGCGCTTTACTGGTTTGTTTATATCTCAACACCAAAAATACACGTTGTAGACATCTAGTTTTTAAGGTTGTCTTTTTGTTAAGATTAATCATGTTTGTATTTTAAAGACTTGTTAGTTGTCTCAGTTATCAATTAGTCTTTTTACTAATAAAACCAGATCATCGTTTAGAAAACCGATGGCGGTAATTTATGTTTTAAAACTTGTAAATGATAAATGTCGACGATCTCAGGCTCTCACTAATTCCGCGTAAAGCAACACCTACCATAACCACACGTGTACCTATTGTTGTGACATACTAGAGACATGGAGAGTAGTGACAATTACCATACAACACAACTGTCACCTCGAAATTATCGCTAATTATCTACAATCTCAGAGTGTCACTAATTCCGCGTAAAGCAACACTTACCACTACACAACTGTCACTTCAATGTCACCTCGAGTTTATCGCTAATTATCTACAATCTCAGACAGTCACTAATTCCGCGTTAAGCAACACTTACCACTACACAACTGTCACTTCAATGTCACCTAGAGTTTATCACTAATTATCTACAATCTCAGACAGTCACTAATTCCGCGTTAAGCAACACTTACCACTACACAACTGTCACGTCAATGTCACCTAGAGTTTATCACTAATTATCTACAATCTCAGACTGTCACTAATTCCGCGTTAAGCAACACTTACCACTAAACAACTGTCACTTCAATGTCACCTAGAGTTTATCACTAATTATCTACAATCTCAGACTGTCACTAATTCCGCGTTAAGCAACACTTACCACTACACAACTGTCACTTCAATGTCACCTAGAGTGTATCATTAATTATCTACAATCTCAGACTGTCACTAATTCCGCGTAAAGCAACACTTACCACTACACAACTGTCCCTTCAATGTCACCTAGAGTTTATCACTAATTATCTACAATCTCAGACTGTCACTAATTCCGCGTAAGGCAACACTCACCACTACACAACTGTCACCTCAATGTCACCTCGAGTTTATCACTAATTATCTACAATCTCAGACTGTCACTAATTCCGCGTAAGGCAACACTCACCACTACACAACTGTCACCTCAATGTCACCTAGAGTTTATCACTAATTATCTACAATCTCAGACTGTCACTAATTCCGCGTAAAGCAACACTTACCACTACACAACTGTCCCTTCAATGTCACCTAGAGTTTATCACTAATTATCTACAATCTCAGACTGTCACTAATTCCGCGTAAGGCAACACTCACCACTACACAACTGTCACCTCAATGTCACCTCGAGTTTATTTTATCACTAATTATCTACAATCTCAGACTGTCACTTATTCCGCGTAAAGCAACACTTACCACTACACAACTGTCACCTCAATGTCACCTCGAGTTTATCACTAATTATCTACAATCTCAGACTGTCACTTATTCCGCGTAAAGCAACACTTACCACTTCACAACTGTCACCTCAATGTCACCTCGAGTTTATCACTAATTATCTACAATCTCAGACTGTCACTAATTCCGCGTAAAGCAACACTTACCACTACACAACTGTCACCTCGAGCTTCAATAATTATCTACAATTTCAGACTGTCACTAATTCCGCGTAAAGCAACACTTACCACTACACAACTGTCACTTCAATGTCACCTCGAGTTTATCACTAATTATCTACAATCTCAGACAGTCACTAATTTCGCGTAAGGCAACACTTACAACTACACAACTGTCACTTCAATGTCACCTCGAGCTTATCACTAATTAGTAATTACGCGTAAAGAACATAAACCTTTTGTTGTGACATGCTAGAGACATGACCATACTAACCATACAACACAACTGTCATCTCGAGCTTATCACTAATTACGCGTGAAGAACGTAAACCTTTTGTTGTGACATGCTAGAGACATAACCATACTAACCATACAACACCACTGTCATCACGAGCTTATCACTAATACCGCGTAAAGAACGTAAATCTTTTGTTGTGACATGCTAGAGACATAACCATACTAACCATACAACACAACTGTCATCTCGAGCTTATCACTAATTACGCGTAAAGAACGTAAACCTATTGTTGTGACATGCTAGAGACATGACCATACTAACCATACAACACAACTGTCATCTCGAGCTTATCACTAATTCCACGTAAAGAACGTAAACCTTTTGTTGTGACATGCTAGAGACATAACCATACTAACCATACAACACAACTGTCATCTCGAGCTTATCACTAATACCGCGTAAAGAACGTAAACCTTTTGTTGTGACATGCTAGAGACATGACCATACTAACCATACAACACAACTGTCACGCGAAGTTGTAACCAAGATGAGCTGCGCGAGCGAACACAACTGACTTCCACACGTGCACAACACTGACTGTCTGACTGACTGACTGACTGGTTACCTCGCGGTCGAGACTACCGCCGCGCCTCTCGAGCTCAATGGCAAATTCAACACATAACCTAACCGGAACCGCTGATTGAAGATCACATAATAGGCCTATAACACACAGAGCGTTTTACGATGACCGCGTTCAAGGGTAAGCGTTGAATTACTGGCGAAAACGGGAGTTAGTTAACGGAAGCGGAACAATGTGATTAAGTACCGGTAGTTGAATCGTAGGGGTAGGGGGTAAATTCTTGTTAGTTGTTTTCTACGGATTGTTAATTTTACGCGCATTTTTTTTGCTGGAGGAGGCATGAACATGTTTAGTTGGATAGCGATTTAAAGCGGCACGTATTGGAGTTTTCTTTTTGGAATTTTAGGGGAAATAACCTGGTGACCTTATTTTTTATGCTCTAAATCTAGGGAGCAATCATCGATGTGCTTGGAGAATTTTGGGACAAAATTGAAGTGGTTCGTACACGCATGGTATATTTTCTTCTGATGTTTGCTTCGAAACACGTGTGTACTGTATCTGTATGATATTGAAACTTGATTTAAGAAGATGTATTGAAACAAGTATATATTTTGAGTTAACACGTTACAATTGCTACTTCAATATTATATTCCTACGTTTTAGGAACCCAGTTTTTTTTTTAAAGTAATTTTGTAATATTTTTTCGCAGCACTTTTTACGTTACGGTACTCGCAGTCGCATTTAACGTAATTTTTTGATATTATTTTTCTCGCATTTAGAAACTCATTTGTTGATATATTTTTGTTACACTGTTCTTTTTTGTTTACTCACATTCATATATTTTTTACTCTACTCGCATTTAAAAGTCATTTGTTGATACACCTTACAGACGTTTTAGGTTGGCTCATATTTGCAAAAAAAAAAAAAAAATGGTTTGTACTAAAGCATACATTTCCTAGACGTTTTTCAGTTGTCTTTATAAAAAATGCATTTATTAACACATTTTTTTTATTCACTTTTTATTTTATTGGTATTTTTACAACCCGTTTAGGAACACGGAAAAATAGGCTAGTGCAATAAATAATACTGAAAAAAATATATAACGCATGCAGAACTTCAACCTTCACCACTTATGCCTACTTCTTGGGGGTATGTTAAGTTGACTTTTATTAAACAGGCACATAATACATGCACCATGTTCCTCACTGAAAATCAGTTTTCGTTACCGTTTTTTTTTTAGATAATACAAAAATTAAATATTAAAAACTATAGGCTATTTGTTTATTTATATTCATTTTATTTATTTATTTACTGGTTTAGGACATTTTTGCAGTGTTTTCTACTAAAAGAAACAAAAATCTATGTTCTCATAACTCTTGGTTACAATTTTTTGCAAAAGTTTCTTTTGGTGCATATTTGAGAGTATACAAATACATAAAAAACTCTGATGATTTAAATATGATTCAAATAAAAACTATTTCATTTTTCATTTGTAATTATATAATTATACGGCTGTAGGCCTACATTCTTAACTTCGCAATAATATGCATAATGTTGATTTTTGTAGCCTACATGCTTTTACGTTACGAGCCTGGGTTAATTTCCGGTAGGTCTACAGTTAAATAAAATTTGAAAACATTTAGAACCTATACCCACCACCACCACATAGCCAAATGTTAATAGTTACATGATGAGGAGAGAGAGAGAGAGAGAGAGAGAACAGAAACACTTAGACACATTGACGGGTGCACTGAACTTGAATTGAAACATGACATTTTGTATAAATCTTTCCCGAAAGTTTCTTTTTTACTACGTTTTTTCCAAAAAGTCCTTAAAGAGTTGGTTCTGTAAAATCCCAGCACTAAGATGTGCATTCACAAAGCATATGCCCCGGTGTTTAATTATTTAAATGATGTCTCAACTTTAGAAAAACAATAGAGTGCAACAGTTATTATTAATATTAGTCTATTATTTATTTTCAATATACAATGATACAGTACAAGCCATACAAAGCAATGGCAATAAGAAAGGGCGCATGGAATTCCCATAGTACATACGCCCATATTCATAGTTGACCCGGGCTACTTCATCGGAAATACAAAATTGGTAGACCTACTCAATTGTTTTTATGCAAGTGATTTCTTATTCATAACAACATAATCCCTAACAACAACGTGTGCTTATAAAAAATTGGTTGGCCGTAAATGCTCAAAATTAATATAGCTGTTGGGTTGTCTAAAACACCCTCAGGCTGCTGTTTATTTCTTATAAAAATAAACCAAATTGTGGCTTATATTATAATCAAATCACATTTGACAAGACAGTAATCTCACAATGGGTCACTACATAATTACAAATTAAAATTAACAATAATCAATTATCAACACTCAATTTTTAAATCAGACACATTTCACGACCTGACTTACCAATCATGTAGCCTAGGGCAGGTAAAACCACTATGCTTTAAATATTTATTATTTAAAGTATATACTAGGCCTACACTCTGTTTTATTTTTTTTTGATACATTATATAGACCTATTCATTTGGACAAAAATTATACACTTTTGCAATCATTTCTGTAAAAAAAACAGTGCATGTTTTGCAGATAAGTGGAAAACATAGTTCTTCTTCTTCAACTTTCATTAGAAGGCCTACCTAATTAAACAAGCAAAACATATTGGAAGTGTTACGATGGAACATGTACTGAGAAGCATTGAAGAAGAGTAAACAAATGAGATGTTTACGGTGATCAGACTCATGTGCTAATTAGGCTAGGATCACTATATTTTTATTTCTGATCACTAGTGAACTTGACGAGTTGTCATTTATAACCTAGGTGTGTAATACATGTGTTACCAGTCTGTTATGATGATCATACTACTTTACTGTGTACCACAGGATCTCTCGATGTCAGTATCAGTTGCCGTTACAGTTACCGGTATATAGTTATACTTGCTGTGTATTAGGGACTGGCTTGTAACATGTACTGACCTGGCTTTGTTTGGTATTTGAGGACATAGGGGGAACTAAGCAGGGCAGTAGAAATGGCCAAGTACAGTGCGAGAGAGGAGCATTCCTCGAAATAAGATTTAAGGTAAAATTGGAGGAAATATGTGGGGAAGTACTCCTTCCAGGGTAGGCAACAGCAATAACAACAAGAACTAAAGCTATAGCTACATAATACACCGAGAAGAACCGGTAACGGTAACGGGAAAGTTGGCTATGATTTAGCAGTGCCCGGTAAACGGGAACGGGAACCTCTTTCTCATCCAGCCCGGCCAGTGGGTTTGGCCCGGCTGGCTAGCCATAAGCATTGGATACATTAGTTACACTTACCGTGATTTTGTAGTAAATGGAAGACGATTGATGTCCACTAGGCCTAATTGACAAAAATGTTTAGGCCCCTATATCAAATTATAAGATAGACATAAATCAATTATGACTACGGATTAAATCTTCATCAAGATTCAGCCTAATCATGGCTCGAGTCTAGGCTTGCTATCTTCAGAAATTGGGCTACAGCCTCCCCGTCTGGGCCCGGGATATAGCCTCCAGTACCGATGTCGTATGGCCAAGCTGTCGGGTACGTCGCAAAACAACAAATAATATGGACTAGAGATTAGTAACTTAAAGCTTTAGTTTACCTAATAATACGTCAAACACTTTGTCTGTTAAGTGACACGCATTTGTTATCTACAAGACGCCGCATTTCACTTTTCTACACCTACAGAACTTCGCGATTTGTGTAGGCTGGCCCCGCTAGCCACTACATAAACAGCTGTTCAAACCTCGCCGTTCTTCTTCTTCTTTGCGGCATGAAACTTCGTGCTACAGGCATGACGGCGTAGTGAAACGCAATGCGGCTAGTGGCCGCGGAGGCACCAAGAATTACATAATTTTCTAAAGTAAACCTTCCTATACAAAGTACCATTCTATTATTTCCCGCTGAAATGAAATAAGGAATTCCCCAGTCTAAAACTTAATAGCCGATTTACAGCTACGCGTTGCGAGCGAAGCGAAGGCGCGAGCTCCAATCAGTGGCCGAGTTTGCGTGAAACTATTAACTTCTTTGCATGAAACTCGGCCGCTGATTGGAGCTCGCGCCCTCGCTTCGCTCGCAACGCGTAGCTGTAAACGTAGCATAATGGTACGTTTACAGCTACGCGTTGCCAGCGAAGCGAGGGCGCGAGCTCCAATCAGCGGCCGAGTTTCATGCAAAGAAGTTAATAGTTTCACGCAAACTCGGCCACTGATTGGAGCTCGCGCCCTCGCTTCGCTCGCAACGCGTAGCTGTAAACGTAGCATAAACGTAGCATAAACCCAGCATTACAGCTACTGCTACGTTTACAGCTACGCGTTGCGAGCGAAGCGAGGGCGCGAGCTCCAATCAGCGGCCGAGTAAGTTAATAGTTTCACGCAAACTCGGCCACTGATTGGAGCTCGCGCCCTCGCTTCGCTCGCAACGCGTAGCTGTAAACGTAGCATAAGCGTTGCGAGCGAAGCGAGGGCGCGAGCTCCAATCACCGGCCGAGTTTCACTCAAACTCGGCCACTGATTGGAGCTCGCGCCTTCGCTTCGCTCGCAACGCGTAGCTGTAAACGTAGCATTAGTGTTATAACACATGTTTAATCAATGGTTATAATAACGCGTTTTAAGAAATGAATGTGTTACTATAGCAGGCTGTGGAACTTCGTAAAACAGTGGTTGTCATGGTGATCTGTGACGAATGTATTGTTGACTTAATTTTGAGTTCAGATGTGAAAAAGTGTTTTCACTAAAATAATTGTGATTCTTGAGCTGCTTTTGACATCAATTAATATTGAAAGGTAATACTTTAACATTTTTAACTAATATTGATCTAGGCCTATCTCTAATATACTCCTTTAACTGAAATAGTGAATCTTTATTGTGTTTGGAGCGTAAGCGATATTGAACAATGGCGTCATGGCCTGTTTTACATAGAATGTGTATAAAATTCCCTGAGTTGTTAACAGTTCTCAACATTTTGACATACAAAATAATGCATAGTGGTTAGATTTGAATAAAACAGATATGTATGCATGTATATACTACAATGAGGAAAAAATTTGAAAATAAACCTATTCGGAGAACCATAGTTTTAGATTCACATTAGGCCTAGGCCTACTCTACTGCGCACGTCGCAATGTAATTTACTGTTGCCATTGATGGGCTGTAATTGTGATAATATAAAAAGCACAGTTACCTAATGTTGTGTCTGTTTCAACCGATACATCAAAATAAGAACAGAGCTACAGAGTAACTACCACTAGTGATTAGCAGCAATCAATCAAGCAGAAAAAAATGAAGTTTGAATTATAATTTGTTGCAAACAAATTCCTTCCTCACATCACTTTTTATAGTTGTGTTGTGAGCCTTGGCGAGTGTAAAAAGCGTAGACAGTTTCTCTTCCGACGGCGGCCAAGTCTATTCCAGTCGACTCCCATTTTTTTTTCGGAATTTTGATTTGAAAACATGGCCACCACAGTTATTATCAGTAGGCCTACCATCCGACGACTGATGAGATATTCTTTTTTTTAATATTAACCTATAATCAAACGACTGTTACAACACTGGAATTCTTTTATAATGATATCCAGTCCTTCACTAAAAGAAGTCGCTTCAAAATGCATGCTAGCATTATTTTCCAGTAAAAGACTCTATTGTGTGAAATAAGTACAAGAACTCGGCTTGAATAAGATATTTCATACTAAAAAGTTCCATATTATTATTAACTCCTACAGTGAAGAAGTATCGTAAAGTTTTCTCATCGTAACTACTCTCATGTTCCTACAATCTTTTTGAGAAACAGGTCCATTGGGGGTAATTTACGGCCTAGGGTTGGATACCTCGAAATTCCTAACAAAGCGGACGTGACAAGTGAGGCTTGTGCACTCGACCAAGTGAAAGGCTGCCTTTCTTTACGAATGTGTGAAAGAACCCCAGAAATCTGTTGATATTCGTTGAAGCAACGTGCATGAAAGGGGTAATAGATAAAGATCTGAGATCGACAGGAGACTAGTGTTGGGACTAGTATAGATTTGTATTGTCGCTGATTAAATTCAAGTGTAACTGTTCGGTCCTTTTATCAATGGACTCATCTCATTTATATAGAGGGGTTCATAAAAAATAATAATTTGATTTCATTGTTCTGCTTAAAACCCAAAAAGTTCAACCCCTGAAACCGGTCCTCTCTATGGTCGATTTTTATCTACGTCTCCTAATATCCTACAACTATGACTGAGTGTTTGGCTAAATCAGCGAGCTTCCTCTAGGCAAATAACATTTGCCATCCCGTTCCTCCCCCCAACAATTCATTCTACGTAACAATTCAATAATAATACTATTGGTTTGAACGTCACTTTGAAAGTAGACCTGTAAGTGTAAACAACAACAACAACAACGTGGACGACCACGACCACGACGATGTCAACATAGCAGTCAACAGTGTCAACAGTCAGTCAACACTCAACAGTGCGAAACCACATGCATGTCTTTGCACCTAGCTATTCCGAAAGGGTTTTCGGATCTTCGGACAAATTGCATTGTATTACACTTACCACTTTCTTTTGGCTATGCCAATTAATTGTTTCAATTAGCCTCTTACTGAGGAGGTGAGATTTAAAATTCCAAAAGTTTCACATTTCATGAATACCATTTACATACGAAGTTATTTTGTAAAGAAATGAGAGTTTGTTTTTATTTGCAGCCATAGGATAACATATTATTATAACATTTGTTTTAGATTCACGAAAATGTGATTATGTCAATTTGCATTCAATAACTGTGTTCAGGTGAATTAATGTATCTTCATTTTAATTCTCATACAAATCTCATCACACGTTAAACATAAATAAGTAAATAAATAAATAAATAAATAAATAAATAAATAAATAAATAAATAAATAAATAAATAAATAAATAAATAAATAAATAAATAAATAAATAAATAAATAAATAAATAAATAAATAAATAAATAAATAAATAAATAAATAAATAAATAAATAAATAAATAAATAAATAAATAAATAAATAAATAAATAAATAAATAAATAAATAAATAAATAAATAAATAAATAAATAAATAAATAAATAAATAAATAAATAAATAAATAAATAAATAAATAAATAAATAAATAAATAAATAAATAAATAAATAAATAAATAAATAAATAAATAAATAAATAAATAAATAAATAAATAAATAAATAAATAAATAAATAAATAAATAAATAAATAAATAAATAAATAAATAAATAAATAAATAAATAAATAAATAAATAAATAAATAAATAAAAAAATAAAGTGGGAGACCTGGGTTCGATTCCCAGTCGGGGTTGGTTTTTTAATTTCTGGATTTCACATAACTACCACGTCAAGAGTGTTCTTGCAAAATATTCATATAAATAAATAAATAAATAAATAAATAAATAAATAAATAAATAAAAAATAAATAAATAAATAAATAAATAAATAAATAAATAAATAAATAAATAAATAAATAAATAAATAAATAAATAAATAAATAAATAAATAAATAAATAAATAAATAAATAAATAAATAAATAAATAAATAAATAAATAAATAAATAAATAAATAAATAAATAAATAAATAAATAAATAAATAAATAAATAAATAAATAAATAAATAAATAAATAAATAAATAAATAAATAAATAAATAAATAAATAAATAAATAAATAAATAAATAAATAAATAAATAAATAAATAAATAAATAAATAAATAAATAAATAAATAAATAAATAAATAAATAAATAAATAAATAAATAAATAAATAAATAAATAAATAAATAAATAAATAAATAAATAAATAAATAAATAAATAAATAAATAAATAAATAAATAAATAAATAAATAAATAAATAAATAAATAAATAAATAAATAAATAAATAAATACATGTAATCGTGCATGTGGTTGTCATGAATGTAAGTATACACACTACAACTGTTTCTAATTAGTAATTATTATAAGTATCGATTTTGTTATTTTCAGTTTATATGATTATAAATGGGTCATAGGCTGTGTTGCAAAATTAATATTTTGTAATGTAACGCAATTCTTCAAAGTGCTTCGCGCCACTCAATTTAAAAAGAACTTCAAAGCTGTTAAAGGAAATACTACAGCCGTCATATCTTCCATTTAATCCTTTGGATTATGTAGTTGAGCTGTGAGCGAGACAGCGAGAGGCCGCTGGCCGAGAGAGAGAGCGGCGGAGAGAGATAGAAAATTCCCGCTACATGTGCTTGATGTCTGTTATAATTAAATTATAATCATAATGTTTTATTTCTCTGTGATACAGGCTGATTCATGTAGCCTTTTCGTTTTACAGCGTCTGCAACGTAATGGATTGCCAAAACAACGATAGCGATGTCACTAATGGCGTGTCTAAAGATAGTTCCATAAATGGTCCACCAGAAACAGGTGAATTCAGCAATGAAGCAGGTGAATTCAGCAATGAAGAAGAAGGGTGGTATTTTCAAACTGACCATATTAACCTAAAAGCGAATCCACATTACACTATCCTCCTAAAAACACTCGCGACTTTGGAAGCTCAAAGAATACAGACTTTGAAGGTAAGCAACTACAGTCATATTTTGTCGGTGCCAGAGAACTGCCTGGACCCTTACTTTCAGCTGTGGTGTGGTTATGGCAGGCCTAGGCCCTAGGCCCCTAATAATTTTGCACACAATCCTAATCTAGGCCTTAAGCTAGGCCTAGCCGAGAAGAGCAACATGCTAAATAACCTTGGCTAAAGTGCCCGTACAAGTAGTTTGTGTCATTTTGTCGCTGTGTCTTGTTACGACGTTGCTATTTCATGTAGGCTAGGCGTCTACGCTAAGCGTAGGTGTATTGTCACGTTTTAACTAAGTGGTTAAACTCCCACGCCTGCAGGACAGCTTAAGCTTGATGCACAATAGCGCATGAACAAGAGCGGTAACGGTAAAACAGGGCACATAATAACTCGAGAACATGCACGGAAAGGGGAATGGTAAACAGTGAGGTAGCCTAGGCCCCTAGCCTACTGCACCACAACCTGAGAAGTGTAAAGCCTAGTTTATGATTGACGGAAACGGAATCGTGGTTGGAAGTGTGTTCTAAAGACGTGAAATAAGCGTTTACGATTAACTGGTAGGCCTAGTCGGAATATGTTCGGGTCTATTCGTCTGAAGTCGACAATTCTCGGCTTGTTGTTGTTGCTGTCAGCTGCCTTTTTGATTGGTTGGTTTGGTGTCGTCCATGTTTGTTTACTCTGCGCATGCGTACACCGTGCCGGAGAAGACGGCATTGTGAACGCCAAAGTTGAGACTTGGCGAACTTAACCGATCGCGTTGCCGTCTCGCGTTGGCAACCCGTCAATCATAAACGCTCCGCCGTGTTAGGTATCTCCCAACATTCACAATCACGTTTCCCAGTTCCGTTTCCGTCAATCATAAACCAGGCTTAACAGCTGTAATCTGTGAGCTACTGTTGTAGCCTATGTAGGGTTCCCAACTCTGGAAAATAACATTCTGGGACAAATAGCACAGGAAAAGGGAACGGCTCACATGATATTGCCAAAGGCGAACAATTTTTTTATCTTCTTTTCATGGTTTATCTTCCCAAAACATGTTTATACTGGTTGATGAGAAAACAAGAAATCCAAAGAATTCAATGTTCTCCTCTTGAACAAGAATCATTCACTTCCATTTAAAGATGGGTAGATAATTATAAATTAGGAGTCCACGTGCCTGTCTGAGATAGGCCTATTTTATTTATATTATTGTGTGGCTATAACAATATTGATAGGGTCCATACTCCATACTATATACCTATTTTTACTGAAACCTATAAAATGATTAAGAAAACATCGTCCACTTGAAAAAGTTAACTTTGGAAACCATGCTCACATTAATTTATTATCTATTCTCAACTGCTCAAAACGAGCAGCAGAGAATAGATATGATAGGGCGGCGCGAGGTCGCGGGCAGAAGTAAGACACTTTCATGTGACTCCGGGACCTTTGCCGTCCCGGAATCAGTTTAATTTCAACCATGACAAGATCTTAAATTCCTGGTCTGTCCCGGCGAAACCGGGACCGTTGGGAACCCTAGGTGTATGCCTATAAAGCTGGCAGTGACTATGGCCGACTTCTATCAGGAAAATCACGAGAAAAGATACAATTTGGTCTTTACTGTTCCCATTCCCGGGACCCGGTAATGACAAAAGCACTCTACGTATGTTACCATACATCTTAACATTCGCAGGCTTCCCATTTCTGTTCTCGGATTATTCTACACCTTGCTTAACGAGAAGCCTGAAAAAAAGCACCAAAGCACGTAGGCCTATCGTTGTGCAATTCCTTACTGCCATTTTACTGTGTCCCCAAAACATTAACAAGAAAGATGACCACAGGTCATCTCTTCTCGTTCCTGGAAGCTTCTTGGTGGTAGTCGGCCATATTCACAGTTAGTGTAGGCCTAAACAATTAGTTTTGATATCTCTGTCATAAGCAGTGTCATGTGTCAAAATAAACAACAGCTGATAAATTTAGACACACTTCACAAGATTTATTAGTCGCAAAACCAAGATTGTGCTCTCAAATTTTCTGTAATTTTGTGGTAATTTTGCATAGCCTAGGCTACCCATAATATTCTTATTTCCATTCTCGTTCCTGCCACCGTTCTCGTACCCGTCTATTGTTCTATTAGGCCTAATCTATTCCACATTGAGCTTAACCATCAGCCACGTTTACAGGGGGATTCAACCCATGTTTACACTCGGCAGTATCGCATGGGGACAAAAAAGAGTTCTAAATTGTTGCTATGAGAACTATTTACATGTAGGTAGTGACTCTTTAGAAAATGCTGTTACCAAAACTGTGTAAATGAGGCCCGGTTTCACCAAAGTATCCTAAACGACAAATTAGTTAATTCTCCATTTAAGTTAAACGTGGTTCAAGATGGTGGTTTAATTTGTTGGGTTCCACCATGACATTCGTCAGTTAAGTTAACTAAACGGAGAAAAAACTGTAACACAAGCTGTGATTCGTCTTCGTCGAGTGACGTCGACCCTCAGTTACCGCTCAATTACTGTCAAGAAGGTTAGACTTGCTAGAGTGTGTAGACTGTGTGCTTGTTAGACTTGTTAAAACGATGACAAAGTTTTCGAGAGGGGCGAATTATAGTATAGCCACGAAAAGGCTACACTTTTAAATGTAATTCAGACCTACTTAAGCATAACTGAACAAAAAAAGATATATCGCACACGTTGAATCGTGCCATGGTGATATGTGACATGAATGTAGGGCTGGGGCCCTAGGCCCAATCCTAATGCTTACCCTTCCTTAAGCTCGTCCTTGCCCTGGGAATATGTATCTATACCATTATAATACTATACATTCTATTCTATACGTGAGCTAATAATAAACGTGAATTTACAGTACTTGTTTCACTTCGAAAGACAAACACTCACGCAATGACAATGCTATAACCTCATTATTTACCGCCGATAATTTACCACGCCCCCCAGTTGACTGGAAAATTAGGCGTTAAACGGCTAGCGACGGCGGTTTAATATTACCTCGGTTTAGCAAGAATTAAACGAGCTTTCCGAAGTGGTGGGACGCTCTGTGAAATTAACTGACGGTTTAAGAAAAATAAACCAAGTTTAACACTTGGTGAAACTGGGCCTGAGTGTTCTCTAATTTTACCTCATGTTGTAAAAATAAATAAAAGTTAGATAAATCACCATGCATGCCACGAGGGGGGCCTCCACACACTCATGCCTCCTAGGTTCACTAAAATAGTGTTTTACCTTTTTTGTGTTGAAGTCTATTGTGCTGGGTTGGTAGTAATAATGTGTCAATACTTCAGTGTGTGTTTCCTATGTTCATAGGACCATGATTCCCTTGTGAAAATGAAAGAGCAGGCATTGATCGATCCAATGAAATTTATGGGAAAGGTTCTTAAAGGAGGAGATGTTGGGTATCCCATACCCATCAAAGTTGAAGAGGTAACTTAATGTCATGCATGATGTGCATACATTTACACATTGTGCAGATTTTGAACATTTCAATTTGCTACACATTATGAAATGCTTCTAAGAGGAGAAGAATTTCCCCAGGCGGGCTAGATGTAAACCTACCATATTGATCTAGACATATTTTGGAATTGAATATAGATAGGCCTAACTATGCATAAACTCTGAAAATAAAAATGCATTGAGTGGTGTGATTCCTATTTCATTTCATTTATTGATCATCCCTTTGATAAGTACATCTTCTATATATATAAAAGAAAGATGTATGTATGTATGTATGTATGTTTGTATGTCCTTATTCCATTACTAAACCATTCATCCGATCTCCATGAAACTTGGCATGTATATGTATTTTTTCACGGGGAAGGTTTCTATGCTATCCATTTTGGTTTTGCACGTGGTGATCGGTGCCTGCAAAGAGGGCTCACCAATGAATTGACTTCAACACCGTTGGTACAAATCACCATGAAACTTTGCACTTATATGTATTTTTTCACGGGGAAGGTTTCTATGCAATCCATTTTGCTGTTACTTCCCCACGTGGTGATCGGTGCCTGCAAAGAGGGCTCACCAATTAATTGACTTCAACACCGTTGGTACAAATCACCATGAAACTTTGCACTTATATGTATTTTTTCACGGGAAAGGTTTCTATGCTATCCATTTTGCTGTTACTTCCCCACGTGGTGATCGGTGCCTGCAAAGAGGGCTCACCAAGGAATTGAGTTCGACACCGTTGGACATATTACCATGCCACTTGGCACATATATTTTTTTTCACGGGGAAGGTTTCTATGCTATGCATTTTGTTGTAACTCCTTCACGAGGTCGAAGGCGCGGCCGTAGCAGTTGGGGGGAGGGGGAGGGGGGGGTTCAAAAACAGAAAATGGAATCACTCACTACAAATCTAGGGTTATCGTCATTTAAAAAACACCCGGCCCTTACCCCGGCCGACGAGCAACGGGAAGCATAACTCGAAACCATCCGAGTTCACAATGCTCAAGCCAGATCGTGTGAAACAGACGAGCAACGGGAAGCATAACTCGAAACCGTCCGAGTTCACAATGCTCAAGCCAGATCGTGTGAAACAGACGAGCAACGCGAAGCAAGACTCGAAAGTGTCCGAGTTCACAATGCTCAAGCCAGATCGTGTGAAACAGACGAGCAACGGGAAGCAAGACTCGAAAGTGTCCGAGTTCACAATGCTCAAGCCAGATCGTGTGAAACAGACAAGCAACGGGAAGCAAGACTCGAAAGTGTCCGAGTTCACAATGCTCAAGCCAGATCGTGTGAAACAGACAAGCAACGGGAAGAAAGACTCGAAACCGTCCGAGTTCACAATGCTCAAGCCAGATCGTGTGAAACAGACGAGCAACGGGAAGCAAGACTCGAAAGTGTCCGAGTTCACAATGCTCAAGCCAGATCGTGCGATGAAACTTTGGTGAGATATTGTGCACATGTTCGCGATGGTTTCTAGATGATAAAAACCCCCTCCCAACCCCCCCCCCCCCCGCCTCACCCCCCACCCCCCCTGAGACACCAACATGCAATAATGCTTTCCTAAACCATTCATCCGACTGCGATAAAATTTTGGTGAGTTAGTGTATGCACCCCCCCTAAGGTTTCTGAATGATAACCACCCCCCCCCCCCCAACCCCCTCACAATGACATAATGTTAATTCAATGTCATCATAACCACATTTCTTGAATTTCCTTTCTTCTGAGATCGCAGCAACGCGCGACGGGTGAGCTAGTAGTACATATATGGGTATCGTCAATGTTGGGTAGGAACGGATTTTTTTAGTTCCATTCTGGTCCACTAGAATATTTACCTTTGATTTTGCAGATGGACTTAAATACCTCGTTAGGGGTGGTGGGAGACAAAGAGAAAGTTAATGAACTATCCACCTGGGCTGTGTGATTAGAATTAATGGGTTGTGGGGGAGGTGGAGGGGGAATGAAGCTATAATTTTGTAAGAAGTTATTAAAGTAGTCAGCTATGATATGAGGGTCCTCGGTATGCTTACCAATTATTACTAAGTTAAACTTTGTTGCATTTCTGCAAGAACTGGTTTCACTTTGAATTATTTGCCATGTCGTTCTAACTTTATTGGCAGAGGAAGCTAGGAAGTTGGTCTTGAAAGCTCCATATGTAGCCCAAGCCCATGACTGACACCTAGAGGTGAGGGTGATACTTTGCATTAGTACTTTTACTAGTAGGCCTACTAGTTTATAAATTCCACCTCAAAGACATATGTCCACAACAAAGATGCTCCTTGGCCTACGGCTGTGTGTTGAAAAACATCCTATGGCAACTAGGTCCACTATTATGCAAGGAAAGTGGGGTAGGATATTCTTGATATCCAGGTGACATCACAGATAGGCCTAATGTTGGCAGCCCTACTCCCAGACACTAGATATTTCTTCGTAGTGGCAATATACTGTTGGAGATTTGCGTTATCTTAGAACTGTGTTTGAACTACTCGGTATGTTTTTCAAACACAGTGCCTACATTACAATGAGTGTGATGTTGTTACTCGTCTTCAACTGTAATAGGTAGTCTCTCCCCACAGGGACATTCTTTTGTTGGTACATAATTATTTGGTTAGTAGTACGTCATAACGTATTCCGTGTCAGTACATAGTGTCGTAGCTACGCTCTGCTCACACTGAAACTAGTTACAAGCGCCCTGCCAAGTACAGTATTCTGAAAGTCGCTGATGGAGCATTCGTAGCACACTCTGAATCAGCCCAGCATCTGTAGCCTAGCCTAGTTTTTTGCATAATCATGGTGGCATTTTTAAATTAATGATCAAATAGCTTGTCAAACACCAGGAACTATAGAATTTGACCTTTATTTACATCAGGGCTAGTAGGAGTTTATTATCTTTCATGTAGTATTTTTTTATCCATGAAGAACAACTATTAGAATATTACACTCTTCGTTTCATTTAAAAATTTTGCGGGCATGTTCTCCACTTCACTTTGTAACTACTCTGGCCTATCGGGATAGACAATTGGTAGATCTGTGGAAAATAGTACTTATGTTAAATACTTTTTGTTTTTATTGGTATTATATTCACACGGATGCAAAGAACCTTAGATCAAGACAGAGGACTGAACCCGTAGGCTGCCCACCACTGACTGCCCTTCCCCCGTGGCCTGGGCTTCTCAACCCCCTCCGGGCACAGACGGTGTCTGCTCCGCTCTCTAGCGGCACCGCTGTAAGGTAAGGTGACCAGTGAGATGTCACAACTTTACGTGTTCCGAAACACGTAACAAAATGTGACACTGGCATCATGCTAGATGATGCTAGAACCAAAGCATTTTTAGGAGGTTTCGGAATGCAGCCCTTGCAGCATTAAATCAAACTGTATTCAGTACTTTGTAGATGTAACTTGGAGATATTTCAATGCTAATTTTGCCCGTTTGTGGAAATAATAAATATCACTATTAGCTATATCATGATTGATACTCAATTGGTTATCGGTGCGAAATATTCTGATGTGTTTGCTCGGGCTAGTAAAAATCTAATTCACTATCCCAATGGGCAAGTGAATTAGATTTTTACTAGCCCGAGCAAAGTTTTACTAGCCTCGGGCAGTCGGGCGAGCATTAATTTTTACCTCTGCCTGTTAGTTGCTATCATTCCCAACATTCGCCATGTGACTGAGGAAAGCCTTGGAAAATACTCAGTCAAGATTGCCAGTGGCCAGAATCAAACTGGCTAGCTCCCGAGTTAGGGGCTCCCGCAGTTACCGCTGAGTCAGTTCATTTTCACAATGTTCGTAATTTTTGTAGTACATTTGTCACTCAAGGGTGGTCGTACTAGTAACCAAAATTACAGATATGCGTAGCAGGTTTATAGTCGGTTCATATGTGCAAAAATAAATGGGAAGCACAGTTTGGAATGTTCTTCGTGTGTATTGACCCATGCATACTTTTGTATGTAGATACCCGACATTGATTGGACCGTGTACACACGAGAGAAGAAAAAGCATGTGCGCCCACGTAGAAAAGTGCCTAAGAAGACTGGCACGAGGAGTTCCGTAGTGAGGGGTTCCGTAGTCTCGGAGTCTACTGATCTAGATAAAGAGGTATGGACATATCTAATAGTGATACTATATTAATCATTACCAGTATATGGTTATTACCAGAGTAGTGAGTTGGAAGAAAGGTGCCAGATTTTGATAAATGGATTATAGGGTTGAGGTTAATTACATATTTCCTAATCTGTTCTTCTATTCAATTAACCTGAGCCTATTGACTCCATCTACCATAATATATACAGCCTCATGCACAAAGATTTGCGGACGCAAAGTTACCGCTCGTTAAAAATGGCGGACTTGCAGACGCAGATAAATTTGCGGAAATCCGAATGCACAAAGCGTTCACGCAAGTCCGCCATGATGCTCGTTTAATTTACCGCTGCAAGTTCCAATACTTCTTTTACCGACGTGGCCGACTTTACCCGAACCAATCACGGGTCTAGGATCTCGGAACGCATGACGAGATTTAAACCAGACAACGATTTCGAACATTTGTAAGCACTGTGCAGAAAACGTTTTGACATTTGACATTTTTGTCATTTTGTGGGGGTGGTGGCGGGGGGCAGGTGGGAAATAATTATAAACGCACAACCAAGCCTTTTTCTAAATGCTTATGGCCTACATGATTCAGGTCTGATATAATGAAATTTTATTTTATTCCCTGTTGTTGTTGTTGTTGTTTGGGGGGGGGGGGGGGGAGGGGGGGATAAACAAATAAACACACGAAGTCACCTAAATGATGGCTTTTGTCTGTGATTCAGGCCTGTTATAATGACATGTTATTTTATTCCCTGTTGTTGTTGTTGTTGTTGTTTGGTGGGTAGGGGGGGGGGAATTAAAATAAACACACGAAGTCACCTAAATAATGGCTTTTGTCTGTGATTCAGGCCTGTTATAATGACATGTTATTTTATTTCCTGTTTTTGTTGGGGGGGGGAGGGGGTGGGGGGGAGCGATATTCATCCTTGTAATAATGAAATTTTATTTTTTTCCCTGTTGACACAAGTGACATAGAACGTACGGGCATCGACATAAATCAGCCTAGAATCTAGTGTATTCCCATTAGAGCTTGGGTCTATATCTAGCTCATGGTTCTTACGCGGGCCTAGACCTAGCCTAGTGTAGGTAATGGTATGGAAATCCAGAATGGTCAGGGCTATTTGCATGAAAGGTGGTCTGAGCTTAAGCCTAGTGGCCTAGTACTTGGTATGTACTGGTAGGCCTATACGTTGGTCTAGGCTAAACTATAACGTAGCTTTACTGTTACTACACCAATTCTTTAGGCTTAGGCCTACGGCCAAGAATATAATTGTATTTGTATTCTCTCTACGCTACGATTTACGGCGGTATCCCCGGGTTTTTGCGAGGTTTCGTATGCCGGATCCTAGGCCTACACAGCCTACCAGGGTAGGCCTAGGCCTAGGCGTCTTAAGCCTAGACCTATGCCTACCTAGCTGTTTACACAGAAAGTGTTTATTTATTTTTCGTCTACGACTGAACTGAAGCTGTCAATACCACAAGTTGCTAAGCCCTAGAAGCCTGTGCTCTAGGCCTAGGGCTAGCTAGGCCTAGGGCCTCACGATAAGCCTGCTTATAGCCCAGGCCTAGGCTGAGCTGAGGCCTTAGTTATACTTTCTGGGTTTTACACACATTTAGATTTGTTATGGCGTGTAGCTAGGCACTCCGCACTAACACATGGCTTACAAGTATGCTTGCCTAGGCCAATATTAAAAGGAAACTTATCTGAACGTCAACTGGAAGGTACCGTAACTTTTTCTTATCGCACATTCTTGAATCTACACGAAGATTTTCGACTAAAAGTTGAGCCAAATGTTTCGGCAGACAATAACTAGTATTAAAAATGTAATCCGGAACTTCCAATACGTTGGTGCAATCTCTAAAACACGAGATCGCGGGAGCCTGCTGTCCACCGTATTTGACAGGGCCGCCATTTTATCTATTTGTGGGACGGTCGAGGCAGCCGCAACTTTAACGAGCTCACGCAAATATTTGCCTCGGTAAATCCTTTGTGCATTCGGTTTCATTGATTTGCGGGCGCAAGGCAAAAGTTACGTCTGCAAGTGGCTTTGTGCATGAGGCTGATAGTCTCCAAATGAAACTCTGTGTGATTCTATTACATATAATTAAGTGTTTAGGGTAGGGCTTATTGCCAAAATCTGACTGCACAAATTGAAGTGCGATCCAGCAATAAGAATTACCTGAATTCTTCTAATTATTACATAGCCTACTGTGTAGTAATTTTGTATTGCATGTGAGAACTTTTTTTGGCATAATTTTGTGTGTTTACTACCAAGTCCAGACTGCAAATTGGAAGTGTTTGATTGAAAATATGTCATGACACTAATGCATTTACAATGTCTTTTGTTTTTCTTGAATTCTTTTAGCAGATATGGAACACACTAAACATTAACTTCAAGCTGCTTACAACAATCTTACTAGGGCTACCATTCATAAATCTTCAGTAGGATTACCATAATTCATTACCCTATTATTAGAGATCCTTGTAAATGGTTTTATTTTGTAGCATATTTCGTTTTATTAAATCCAAATTTCGCTGTTGAGCAGTAATTTCAGCTTTTTAGCGGTGTTTCAATTTTAATTTACCAAATCTAATTTGTATCTAGTATTCTAACGTATGTGGCATGCCTACATTGTCGCGAAAGAAAAGAAGAAAAAAAGAAAGCTGTCGCTAGGAATGCGGAATGCAGTTGTAGCACAGGCTACGAGAAAAATCTGTTGCAAGCCGGTTTGGCAGAGGTGGAAGGGTCACTGCAGTCACTGCAGAAAATGTTGAAAATTACGTTTTTGACAGAAATCCGGCGATTTCGCGTCAATTCAACAGCTTCACTCTTTTTCGTTTGTATAACAATAAACTTATGCTATTTCGCGTATACACGGGATTTCGTTTTATTTCGCGATTCAAAAAGACTATTTTTGGACTCACAACAGACTGTCATGCCAACATATTTCAATTGCTGCACGTTTCAAGTGATTTCGCGCTATCGCGCATTGCGAAATACAAGGATCTCTACCTATTATATGTACTATATTCACCCTAGCAGTGTGGAGGTTTGGTGACGTGTAGACTTGGTGAATTTTGTTTGTAACCAGTAGCTGATAAATGTCCTCCATCTGCAAGTTTACTACAAGGGTGAAATGCATTTTGGACTAAGGTAGGTACAGTGAAACTTCTTTATAACAAACGTCTTTATAACAAAATGATCTCTTTAACAAACTGTTTTTTAGGTCCCAAAAGGTTCTTATGCATGTAAAGGTACCATCTTTATAAATAAATGTTCTTTATAACAAAATAATTATCTGGCCCCCACGAGTTTGTTATAAAGGAGTTTTACTGTAATAAATTACAAATAAGATGCAGTCATACCCAGAAGGACGAATGTTATCCTGTCCAATCTGTGAGACTGCTGGGGTTTTGTGTACGTGACTCATATCGATAGAACCGTCATGTTTACCAAATGTTAAGAACATTTCACTTTTGTATAATTGATGTGTTGTGCATTTATTGTTTCATAAGTTGACACAAAAAGATAATAAGCACAAATTTGAAATTTTTAAACAATCTATAGTGACAGCACAGCTAAAACAGTAATTATTAATTTGACAAACTGTCATAAAAGTTGCTTGACATTGGTTCATGTTGGTAGAATAGAATGTTAGGCTACTTAGTAATTTACTCACATGCATTTGCAGATTATAGAATGCAGTAATAGTGGAGAAAACCTAATACGTAGGGGGGAAATTTTAACACAGTGATTGAACATTGTCATAGCCTAATCTAATGCTTTACATTTTATTCACTATTTGAACGGCCACTCACGGCTGATATTTAGTAAATGGAAATATATATGTCCGATTTTTGTTTTAATAATTGCTATGATGAATGTTAAATAATTGCTAGGTATGTTAAATTTGTTTATTGGGTTTCTACAAAGCATATAGGCTTACATGAAGTTTACATTGTAGGCCTAAGAGACTGGGATGATGCACAGTTACTTCCCAGATTTTTTTATACTCATGCAACAATTCGATAAAATGTTCACACTTTTATTTATTTATTTATTTATTTATTTGATGTCTATCCTATTCAGTTATAAAAACTGATTTACAAAGGAGGACCTTAAATAATTAATTAATTGTCATAATGCACCAATGGATGAGTTTACTATTCAGGCATTCATACATCACAACTTCACACTTAACGGCAAAGAGTAGTCTCACCATTAAAATTAAATGAGCATGAACTAGCCGAGTTTCCTTGAAGAACGCGCAAAATTAACGTTTTTTAGAAACATCTTGAGAAGGCTACACAATATTAAATAGTGAAAATTTTCGAATTGTGATTTCATAAGAACCAAAAACTAGATTTAAAAAATAACAAATATTTTAATCATTATGGTTATTATTGGTAATGTAAAATAATGTACAATTAATTACTAAAAATAGTAATTACCAGGTAATGATAAATATATTTGAAACTTTCATAATCCAGTTTTTTTGTTCTTTGCAAATTGAAATTTTAACATCATATATAGCGTTTGCAAGATATACTGGTTCTAAAAAGGAAAAACCATTAATTTTGTGCGGTTTTAGTGGTGAGACTACCCTTTCCCCTTAATACAACTTTGTACCATTGTTTTGTATTGCCTGCATGTTTCATAATCTTGCCTTTCTGAGCTATTCTTTCAGCCTTCTACCGATCCTTTCCAATCCTCTTCTGACTCCCTGAGCGATGACAGTTCTTCAACAGATAGTGACAGTGAGGACTCAATGGAGGTCATGAGCAGTTACTATGATGGCTTTGAATCTCAGGTGACTATAGTTTGAACTTGATGTGACTAGAATAAAGAAAGCTCAGAAGCAGAAGATACAAAAAATAATTTACTGGCAAATGCTCATTGAGCCTGAACATATTTGGATATTTACCAGTCTTGATAGTAGACAATGTATTGTAGGACAGTACCGGTAGGGCAAACAAGAAATTATTTCCTGACATATCGCTAGTGATGCCTTCAATACAATATTGTTTGTTAAATTATTCATCACATTTTTAGAGTAGCCTTCACTGTCCATTTGAGGGTCATTTATGGAACTAAATTCACGCATTCGCCTTTTTTGGCTTTCTTCTATAGAGTTTTTAACAAATCTACATGCAAAATGCTGTTATTACCAAGGAAGTTTACCTACCTATTTTTAGGCAACTGTTTTTCACGTCATTTTAAGCTTACTCCTTTCACATCTGAATTCCCATCCTTTCAGCTTTCCACCGATCCTTTACAATACTTCTACGACTCCTTTCGTTCTCTGATTGGTGCCAGTTCTTCAACAGATAGCGACAGTGAGGACTCGATGGAAGTGGTGGACAGTGACTCTGATGGCTCTGAGTCTGAGTCGGAGGTGACTACAGTTTCAACTTCATGTGGCTAGAATAAGAAAAGCTCAGAAGCAGAAGATAAGATACAATAAATAATTTGCTGGCAAATGTACATTGAACCTATACTCCATACCAGGAGGCCGGCATATCACCACGTGATGTGGCGTTTTACTTTACCTACCCCTAATGGATTGCTAATAGCTCTCATCGCCTGGACTCTTGAACCTTGAGTAACAACAAGGTCAATTTAAAGAAAGCCTGGCTTAATGATCTATTTCCACGAAGGAGACACTTATCACATCAACATCTCGCCCCAACATTGACAGCGCTACTCAAGGGGTGGAGAATACGTCCCATACGAACCGGTTTCTATGGTGACATGCCAGCCTGGTATAAAGTATAAACTTCTTAGGATATTTATTATTTAGGCCCGAATGCATAGTCCACACTCAAGCCCTCCTGAACTCTGCGTCTCCTCAGCCTCGCCCAACCACCAATCACGGAACAGCATTGCCATGTGGACGGCTCTGTGATTGGTGGCTAGGCAAGGCTGAGGAGAGGCTGAGTTGAGGAGGGCTTGAGTGTGGACTATGCATTCGGGCCTTGGTATTTACTGTACCAGTCTTGATTGTAAACAGTGTCGACTATATGACAGGAGGGCAATCAACAAATTATCTCCTGAGATCTCGTTTCACGAGTGATGCCTTCAATTAAGTTTTCATTTATGTATTTTCATCTCTAGTTGGGATGATATCTAGTACATAGTGAAGTTTGTTTCAGAGGTTGGGGAATCGAGTAGGAATCGAAATCTCATAAATGAAAAGGGATAAATTAGAAGTAGGGGTGTGCGAATATCAGAATTTTTTCGAACCGGGCTTTGAGAATATTCTTGAACTTAAACTAATATGTGAACCGAATCTTTACTTACATTTTCCCAATGATACGGACTGAACCGAAAAGTAATACTGTACATCATTAGGTCTAAACCGATGGCAGTGCAACATTAGATTATATAATTATGTAATACATGATTTCAGCCTCTCCTTACCTTTAGGAAAACACTCTGTTGGCCTAGGGGATAATACAGTAGCCTTCACTGTCCATTTGAGGGCCATTGATGGGACTAAATTCATGCATTCATCTATTTTTGGTTTTATCTTGTCAGTTTTTCAACAAATCTGCATCCAAAATGTGATTATTACCATGAACATTTACCTATTTTTAAGCAACTGAAGTTTCTCATCAGTCATCATTTCATGTTTGAATCTGCTAGACGTTTTTCTGCATGCACAGGCACAATATATCACTCCGATTTTTAGTTGAAACAACCCCATTTAAATTGCTGATTGAGTTGTAGCTTTTTGTACCGATATCATGCATTACCAACTTTGGCAAGCAAAATTATTATCTATATCATGTTAATACTTAGTTTTGAGTAGAAACCTATCTCTCAAAAATTGATTCAATTACAGAAAGGAAGAAGAATTACTTTTTATGTATTTGGAACGGACTATCCAAGTACTCAATGTCTCCCTCTAGTTGAACATTTTACTAAACTACACCTGCAACTTAGCTTCTAACAACCTTTTATGTTTCTCCAACTATGCAGTTTTCAGAAAAAAACTTTCCCACAACCTATCTAGTACAACCTACATTTGTGTTCCATTGAATTATTTCTGAAAATTTTCATTTAATTAAAATAATTTATGGTGAAAGTCTTGTTTTGTTCCACTAACTTGATTTCCACATTGTAATTGTCTTCTTTTAGCAGAAAAGCCTAGATACAAAATGAATAATCATATTTATTTATAAGAAATGTAGAACAGGTAGTGAATTTTAGAATCAATTCCCACCTTGTTTACAATGTATTGTATCTCATTTTGGAATAACAAATTTACAATAACAAGTTTACATTACATACATGTAAATCACACGGAAGTGATTCCGTCAACTAGCTTGTCATACAAAACTATGTATGGTTTTAGTTGATGGGAATTCTTGTTTCTGTCAAGCGTCTAGTTGAGTCCCCCCTGATAAGTTTTCTAGCGTATGTCTGCATATTACGTAAATCCCAAAACTATCCTTCCAGTGTTCCAACGAACCTGCCCCAAGAGTGTCCGTCCTCGCGGACTTTGCAGACAACTATGAGAATGGCCATCCATCTAAGAGCCCACAGAGGACCCCCAAAAGAAGCTATGGCATGGACGTGAAGATGCTGACTAAGAAGAAGGTGATATGAATCAAATTAAAGTCTTATAATTAGGCCTACCTATAATAGTCCAAGCTTAAGTTATGATCTAGGGAAAATTCGCCAAATATTGACTGAATCCAGATCGGATTGCAACAGTAGGTTCTTTGGAAAAATGAGCTCTATAACATATCCAAAATCAGCTAAAATCTGTAATGGGTAAGTTAATGAAAATTAGCTTTAAATGGGACACTATACTAATAAATTTAAAATGTAACCAATGTGAACTGATCAACCTGAAATTTTGTACACATACATTAATACCTTAGTTTTATAATGTAATTTTTTCAAAATTTGCTACCAGTTCTAGACCCTTTGTCGAGCACACTGTTTTTGAGTTCAATTTTACCGGGCTGTAAAATAGCTTGTAGGCCTACAATTCAGAAACTAAATGATAAAAAAATGAAAAAACATGTTTGGTAGTGATAGTTTTACCATAAATAGCTATCGAGCTTGGGAAAAATAAGAACAAGAGGAAAAAGTATAAAAAACAAAGAATTATATTTTTATATTTTTGTTAATATTAATACAAAAATAATCAATCAATAATATGCATTTACCTTACCAAACGTGTTTTTAAATTTTGTTATCGCTTTATTTCTGAATGGTAAAAGCCACTTTGCAGCCCAGTAAAATTGTACTTAAAAAAACAGAATGTGCTCAAAAAATAGTCTAAAAATAGTTGCAAAATTTTGGAAAGTACCATGTTATACTATACTAAGGTGAATGAATGCATATACAAATTTTTAGGTTGTTCGGTTCATATTTGTAACATTCTTGTTTTTTTATTGTATATATAAGTGTCCCCTTAAAAGCTTATTTTCATAAACTTATCCCCCTGCCCAGGGACTGCTACCTTATCGTGGTGGGCAGGTTTGTGCGCTTCGATGATTCCTGGAGCTATGCCGGCGGAAGCGTATGCTTCTGGTAGGGCCACCCTAGCCGGACTGGTCAAGGAGGAGAAGTCAGACGAAATGCAGTCCACAACCTCCCCACTCCCTTTTCCTCCCTTTTCTCCTTTCCTCCCCGCCCTCCCACTGGCCCTTTACTATTTAAAACACCCCCCCCCCCCCCATCATCTTCATATTTCACCCACTCATTGTCTCGGTTAGCCACGTTGCAAAAATAAGAGACGTTAAGCCCAAATATCAATCAATAAACTTATCCCATATGGATTTTAGTGGACTTTGGATATGTTATAGTATAGAGCTCATTTTTTCAAAGAAAATTATGCCATAAAACCTACTGTTGCAATTTGTTTTGGGTTACATTTTATTTTCCCTAGATCATTGGGAATTGTGGAAAATTAGGTTGACAAATTAATATTGCAATTCTTATCTATTTTCTAAACTTATTTAGAATTTTCAGTTTCATTACAGATTGATGTTTGCATTTTTACACTCTTAGTTACTAATAAGCTGCTCTCATATCTCTTCATGTGGAACATGTTTTTTTAAACTTCTATCTGCCACGCTCCCATTAAAAGTTAAACTATTAGAAATATCATTTGATTAATCATTACTTTTCAGTATTTACCGGTGATAAATCGATAACAAATTGACTATTGTTGTTGGAACTTATGTTTGTCCACTTGAGAAACAGGAACACAATACGTATTTATTTATCATTGCTAGTTACTTGTTATATCCTATACAGAGTGTCACAGACTCGAGCCCCTCGCAACATCGTTTCATTTTAATGAAAGTCAATACGAGTGCTAAAGTTTGTTTTCGAATTGTGTCCTCTCTATGTTTGTCATCCAAAACTAACTAGGCAGGAAAATAGTGCAATTATGTTGAATTAATTAATGTTACTATTCTAATCCATGCCCTTACCTTATTTACATATTATGTAACCTTACCTTATTTCACCTTGCCTTATTTAACCTTACCTTATTTAACCTTAATTTTCATCATAGATAGAAGTCTACATTTTTACACTGATAAGCTGTACTCTCTTCAAGTTTATGAACTGTAAAAAAATATCTGATATTATTGGTTGCATTTTCTTGTGGTGGTTGGACCATTCTTCCTCTCACTCGACTGTTTCTTTCACCAGCAAATTGAAAGTTAGCGATAATAATAGCGATGGAACTCTATTAATAGCTGACAGTATTTTATCATTATTAGAAAGAATATTGTATGTTACTGTCAATGAAATTATGCAATGATTCCAGTGTTTGGCATTAGTTATACTTATAATTTATAAATGAGCAAATAACAAAATTCATGACTTCAACAATAGAACTAAATTTACTGGAGAGATAAGTGTAATTTTGGGAAGCAGGGGTGGTAAAAATCTGGAACAGGTAGACACATTTAAACTGCTAGGTGTACAAGTAGATGATGAGCTTTCAAGGAATATACATGTAGAGCAAATATCAAAACAGCTTAGGTCTATTTTATGTGTACGTATGTGGTATTATGTGATATTCAATCAGAACTAGATTTAAATAAGTAAATAAATATCCTTCCAGCCTCCCACTGGTCCTTTCCCAAATGATTCCTACTTCTCGGATTCCACGGACGACGACTATTGCCAGCTAAATCAGTTTCCGAGGAGGAAGATGAGAAATCGCCATTACTATAAAAAGGTGATATGAATAAAATAAGAGTCTGATACATACAACAACAACAAAAGAACAGACAAAAAACACAAAAAAATAAAAAAAACGGGAGAAATATATAAAAACAAGTCAAAAAAACAAAAACAATAGAGAAACAAAAAATAAATAAAAACCAGACAAAAACACTGACCAGAAAATTAGCTATGAAAAAATATAGACCAGGCATATGAATTGTGGAAAATACTAGCATTCTGTACATATATATATTAATACCTACATATTGCAATCCTAGTCTTATCAATTAGTATGGAATACTTCATTTTGGTCATTTTCTTTTTCATTTTACTTCATTTTTGTTTCATTTTTACTACTTTACTGCTTTTTACTTACTGTACTATCATTAATTATTGGTGATTTACTGTTAGTCTGCATGATTCATATATTTCGTTATCAAACATTTTAAGAATTATGTTTATCTATAAACAGTTTTATGGTGAAATATTTTTTTGTTCACTGATATTTTTACAGACTGTACACTGGATTGAAATATTTTTAGAGAAAGATAAAGCAAGGCAGTATCAAAGACATTGAGTACAAATTTACTTTTATTTGTATTTTGGTGAGTGTAACGTGCAGTAGTGCAAATAGTCTTAATTAAGCCACTAAATTATTTGCAAGACAAGCTTTTGGCCAAGTGAACTGTTATAATCAATGCGAGAATGTTTAGGATAGTTTGCGTTCCCGGAAACCATGTATCGGAGGCAGTACTGTTTTGAGAAATCTATGCATTGTCTTGATACCTTTTTTGCAACAGGATGATGTACCCAATCCAATTTTGGTCCGAGGGCGTGCATTCGACGTTTCGAAACCGGTGACATTCAATCAACTGTGGACGGACGATGAACAAAGACGCTTGGAGGAACTGCTTGTTGAGTTTCCTGTCGAAGTCGTGGAACAAAACCGATACAAAAAGATTGCCTTAGCTCTTGGTATGTTTAACTCTAGACTAGACTGCTGCCTATAAACTTTGTCTCATCATAGGATGAGACTAGTCAAACCGGTTTTTCCGCTCTCTAGATTTTGTGCAACCCTAATTGTAGCTTGGCGCTTGCAGCCCAACAGATGAATAGAATGACAGCTTCCCTAATTGATTCACATGATCGCGGTCAAATACCAGAAATAACTACCAGTGCAATATTATCGGCAACTGAATTAGCACTACTACAACATATAAAATAACAGAAGGTTTTTATTTTCGGTATTTCATGAATGTGAAATTTTGAATGGAAGCTCTACTTCGAAAACTGGGCAAGTTGTTGAGTTTAAGTATTGTTTTAAATATTACGGCCATTGGAACAGGTCTTAATTCTAAGAAAATGTTCAATCATCATACTGTATTAGGATTTTCGGTTATGCACGATAAGCCGATAATTGCTTGTCAAGAATGTCGAGTGGACGAAGCGCGCGGGTGTTCACAATGAAGGAATCTCAGGGGTCGGTAAAACCCTACTCTTGCAGTGGCATTTGCCATTTCTCGCGGTCTCATCCTGCAGTGAGACAAAGTTTAGAGATTCTAGCTGTTATATTGATGACTGCATTATCTATTTCATCAAATTCACAAATTCCCTGCCACTCAGTTTCCACAGGGAAACACCCCCATGTCCCAGCCATTTTTGCTTATAGAAATTTTACTTATTTCTTTATTTTATTAACCATAGATGTAGTACGGGTACATGTATAGATACCGTAACTTAACTTCACATAACATATCAACATAAACACATTTTGGTGTTCACAGTTGCGTCTGCGCACGTCACTATTATAAACTGAACGTAACATACACTGCAAAAATATTTTACATTTTAGGTCAGGCTTGTCCCTTTAAAAATTCATATGGAATAATAGCACTTTTCAATGAGGCACAATTTTACTCGAGCTTTAAAAATTTTCCCACATTTGTTTATTTGTTTGATAACTAATTTTAATTTATTATAGAGAGAAAGGCACAGACGGCTTGGTTCTTTGGTAAACTGAGATGTGTTCTTCCATAACATGGAGTTTGAAATGGACAAGTACCATGTTCTTTTTCTAGGCTAATCGCAAAATAGAAGCACTGGTGAAGTAACCGTGTGCTTTATAATCCTCAGGTAACCGTACGCCCCAGCAGGTGACTAGTCGTATTCAGAAGTACTTCATTAAGCTTTGGAAGGCCGGGCTTCCCATCCCCGGGAGATCCCCAGGATCGGGAGTCCTGGCTCGTACTCATAAGTACCAAAAGTACTTCAGAATCCGTAAGCTCAACCGGCCTATATTCAAGCGGACCACTTTCTTCCCTCAAATGGCCCCTATGATGGGCGATTACAACACGGAATACCAACTTACGCCACGAGGGGAGGTCATTCAGGTAGTGTTCGCAAATTATGGTTTCTTTATTTTTGTGTTTCACGTAGTACCGTATTTTCTCTCGCATAAGACGTGCACATCCTTTTTTAAACAGGTGAAATGGGAAAAAATAAAATATGAGTGGAATGAATGAATTTAATTAATATCTGGAGATTTCATTGTAAATAGATACATAAAAACACTTATTTAAAATAGTACTAATAGTAGTAATAGTAGTAGTATTTGAATGAGGTAAACCTACGAGGGCCTAAAAGGTCCCTTGCAATTATCTTCCTTGGCCAAATAGTGCCCGCTATCTCGAATACTGTCAATATTGTGTAAATGTTCTTCAATTGCAATCGGATTTTTTTTTGGTTTAAATTAAAAACACTGCTTTAAACATACTTGGTTGGATGGTTGCTTTGGTTGTTGTCCAGGGAATGTTGAAAGGTTCAAAGACAAAGCTGAATAAAATCTGTTTCAGCATCCATCAAAACACGACGGTCGAGAAGATAGTGAGGATGAGCTATTGAAGTTATTGGATGATGACGAGGATATTGCTGACCTACCTCAGAAGATGGCCAAAGCCAAAGAGGCTCGTGTTGTACGTCTGTTAGAAAAGGTGAAGGAGGACATTAAGAAGAAGTCTAATGTTCCGCCCAAACATTATGGTCATAAGGTATTTCATTTCATTTATTATTCATTCGTACATTGTAGTGATGACATACAACCGATTTTGTTACATTACATTCACATTTAATACGAAATATCCATTAAATTTGTATTAATTAATTAATTAATTATGCATGATGGCCCAGTAAGCCAAAAATGCAGGCATAGGAAAAGAAGATTTTAAATTAAAAACGTGTAGTAAAACATTAATAAAAGTAAATTATTTTCAGTCCAAAAAATCAGCCACTTTGTACAAGGCTCGATTGATTAAATAATCCCTAAAAGTCATCTTAAAACGATAAAATTAGTCGATTTTTATGTAAGATGGAACCTTATTGCAGAATCGTTCACAGCTAATATTTGGATTTTGTTTAAAAGCATTTAAATCATATCTTTGTGTATACACATCTTTCTGTCTTCGTGTATTGTGCATTAACTGTATTCACATTCGTCACTTCCTCAACGCTAAGGGCCAAATGCATAGTCGTTCCTCACGTGCTCCTCAACTCAGTTTGTCCTCGGACTCTCCCAATCACAGAGCAGTCCACATGGCAATGCTGCTCTGTGATTGGTGGTTGGGCTAGTATGAGGAAAGGCTGAGTTGAGGAGCACGTGAAAAACGACTATGCATTTGACCCTTACAAGTGTTCATACTATATTGTTATACCCTACTACGTATAACATTCCCTTTCAAGAGTAACGTTTTCATCGTGGAGAAGTTCAAATTTGCCAGACGAATTATATGATCCATTTTATTCTCATTCTCATTTTCTACACAATATTTTGAACAGTGTTTTTATGCACTGTCTATGAGTAGCAAAAAAATTACAAATTACATATCTAGGTACACAAATACATAAATACAAGAAAAAATATGATAAGTAGCCTGCATAAAAAATATCTCTCATGTGTGGGCTGGAATAACCAGTCACATAAGCTACTTATCGTGTTAAATGTTCTCTGAGTAATTTTCTGCCTTTAAAATGTTCTCTTGTATACCGTAACGTACCAACCTGTGATTTTTAACACGACTTGGGAGTTCGTGCAGCCTTCGCCAGGTATTTAATATTTATAGATCTTTTCTTTACGCACGTAACACAATGTTATGTTGGTTTTCCACAGTGCGCTATGTGTAAAGAGGATCCTTTGGAGGGAACTCGTTGGCATTGCCAGACTTGCATCGAGCCCGTCGTGGACTTCTGTAGCAATTGCGTGATCGCGCAGCTGGAGTCGTCTAAGCCCCATCCGCTGTCGCACCGCCTTATGCCAATCTCGACCACTTACTGGACACAGTCGGGCTACGACCAGGACTACGCTCCGCCGGCATTCGCAGGGGGAGACGTGAACAAGTACAATTACTTGGACCCTAACTTCCTGCCCTCGTAGATCGTCGCTGTGGGTTTTTTTAGCTCATTCTGTTGATCATATTTATTCGGCAAATTTTTTCTCGAATTTTTTTTTCGTAGTCTATTGGGCTGTAGTACGTAATTACGTTCTTTAAAAAGACGATCAAAATTGTACGTACTTTTCAAATCATTAAGATGAATTTACATCTTTCCAAAATTTGACAGTAATAGGGAATTTTTTAAATATGCTTTCATTATCTTTTTTGCTGTGAAACGTTTACGTCTTTACATCCTTTAAAGAGACAACAAAATTACAGGTTATAATTTAAACATAAAGATGAATTTAGATCTTTCCAAATTTGGGTGTTATAGAGTTCTAAATTTTATTTTCAGTATCTTTTTTTTGCTGTAAAACATCTTTATTGTTCTTATTGTAGAGAGGAGCAAAGCTACATGTTTGATCGGTCAAGGGTCCAAGGCATGTGGACCGCAACATTTCCTATTCCATTTTTTCAGTTTCAAGTGTTGGTCTACTCTTTCAGGAACCTAAATACATATGTTAACATAAAGCAACAAAATACAATTTTTTTTATGAGACTGGACCCTAAATATATTTATTTATTGACATTGTCTTTAACAATCAAGTTATCAGATATAACATTGTATTTTTTTTTAGACGTTGGAACCTAAATATGTCTGTATGGTAACGATTTAGTTTGTCAGATATAATATTGTATGATTTTCGTGAGATGGAACCTATATTTTATGTAAGTATGTCTGTATGGTAATGATTTAGTTTGTCAGATATAATAGGCTATTGTATGTTTTTTGTGAGATGGAACCTATATACGTAAATATGTCTGTATGGTAATGATTTAGTTTGTCATATAACATTGTATGTTTTTCGTGAGATGGAACCTATATATGTAAATAATAAATATGTCTGTATGGTAACGATTTAGTTTGTCAGATATATAATATTGTATGTTTTTCGTGAGATGGAACCTATATATGTAAACATGTCTGTATATGGTAATGATTTAGTTTGTCAGATATACATTGTGTTTTTTGTGAGACATTTGAACCTAAATATGTCTGTAACTATCAAGTTAT
Organism: Isoperla grammatica; assembly: GCA_945910005.1. NCBI lineage: Eukaryota > Metazoa > Arthropoda > Insecta > Plecoptera > Perlodidae > Isoperla > Isoperla grammatica. The sequence goes on from OX246745.1 coordinate 13,354,309, forward strand.
CAGATATACATTGTATGTTTTCGTGAGATATTGGAACCTAAATATGTCTGTAATGTATCAAGTTATCAGATATACAATATACATGTATGTTTTTTGTGAGACATTGGAACCTGAATATGTCTGTAACTATAGAGTTATCAGATGTATGTTTTTGTGAGATGTTGGAACCTAAATGTGCCATAACAATTAAGCTATCCGATATAACATTGTATGTTTTAGTTAGTAGTGCTAGTGACATAAAAATACCTTATATGTACATATTACCCATTATGTTAATGTTAAATGTTTGCGCCTTAATATAGTATAGTAGTAGTATAGTAGTATAGTATAGTATAGTAGTAGTTGGAAATTTGAGAGATTGATATTTGGGCTTAACGGTATTTTTGCAACTTGGCTAATCAAGCCGAATTTGGAAATTTACAAATTACAGTATTAATACTGCAAAATGTATTATTTACTCATTTTGTACCTACCATTGCAATCCCCAGCAACTTGCTACATTTTTTAATGGCACCAACACTTTCTTTTTCCTTGGTATAAATAATAACATGTCAGGTTTTACTAAGTATAGTGTGACTTCATGTTGGTATGCACGCTCATCCCTCAACGCGATCCTTCTTGGTTCTTCGCTCGACACACAGAATTGCCTTACTCGAGTTGTTATCAATCGAGCGATCAGACAGGAATGTAAACTGCGAAATGGCAACCATATTTTACAACACTGTATCGGTCTGCCTCAGTGTATACGTTGTCATTATCGATTTCCTTTCTATCTTACGTACCAACGCGGAAGCGGCTCGGCGGTAAAGCGCGAGACTCTAAATCGAATGGCACTGGTTCGAGACCGGTCACCGGCACTTCTGATAGATTTTTTATCATGTATCCCCCAAATCCTGAGAGCCAGGAATTTATTTGGGGGTGGAGGAGGGGGGGCTTGGTAAATACATTACACCTTTAGGCACCAGTCTAACCCCTTAGCAGCAGTGTTCTGTAGAAGGCGCACTGCTACCAGGGATTGTTGAGTTGTCACATTCCTTAACCACGTGTTAAAGTCCAGGAAAAGCCGGCGACATGCCAGTACGTAAAACGTGTCTGTCAACACTCTCAACGGATTAATAATTACTTGACCAATGTGCTGGCAATTACCCGTCACTTAAGAGTCCCGTTTTCCGTTATTCGTTTTTAAATGTGGAGAAGGGTTTGCTTACTTGAAAGGCATTAGTGGTTCGGCAGATGAGGTGGTTGGATGATAACCAGCACGGTTATGATCAACCTAACCTCTCAAATAATAACAAATACACATATCAATACGGAGATATGTGGTGGTCAGATAATAACACATAACAGTTATGTATTTGTACACAAATACAAATGCACATGAACCTGAGTGTACGTCTTTTATGTAGCTTCCGTTTTTACGTAGCTTCATCACCTTACTCAGCTTGTTACCAGTGGTTAAAGTGGGGCGGTATGAGCCGGTATACATACCGTTACTAAAAATACCGACGGTATACTATACCGGCACTAATTTGTATCGATTGTAAACATATTGACGAATTATGTAGAATACTTTGTTGTAGGTACTTCGTATTTATATTTTCTTATCCAATGTTTTTCATAAATAAATAAATAAATTTTTATTTTTTCAACATAAATGTACGTCAGGTGAAAACAAGCGTAGACTCATCTCCAAAGTAATTTAAACGTGTTCGAGAAAAAACACCCTAAAAAAATCTCTGCGTGGCTATAAACTGGGGGGCGCAGCCCCTCAGACCTCCCGACATACCCGCTTTGTCTGCTTTACACAGCAAGTGCATACCCTCACCATTTGGTTTCGCCAGACAGTGTGTCACTAGGACTAGTCACACCAGTCACGTACCCCGCTCATTGTTTCGGCTATCAGTCAGCACTCACACATTCTAAGGAACGCAACGCTTATGAGTGACCAATATATTAGGATATTGCATACACGGCAACAGGTATGCATACGATAAGACGGGAGGTTTGAAGGACAGCCCGAACGGTAACACCTATATAAACAGGGACACACCTTGGAGAGGGATATACAGGAGTAGACAGTTCAGTGGCGTATCCAGGAATTGGAAAAGGGGGGGGGTTTCAACCCATTTCAGAGAGTGGAACCATTGATTAAACATGTGGGTCTATATATTTTAGCTTGAAGGAAAGCTGTGAACTTGGCGATGTGATCGAATCAATAACAAATTTATGTGGAACTTCATGAGGAAGTTTATATCAGTTTTATAAGTAGTCACATGAGGCTCGAATTCGGAACCCACATGTTTAATCAATGGTGGAACCGACACATAATTGGGGTTCCGGGGGGCTTGCCCCCCGAACAAATTCTCGTCAAGGTCATTATAGTGCAAATCTGTACGTTTTACAGCGGCCAACTGAAACAAGATTACTCAGTTTCTGGCAACACATTTTTTTCCTTAAAATAAGATAAAAATATAATTGTAGATAGATGCATGCATTTTTAACAAAAACAAATGTCTAAAATACTGTCTATTGAAATGTAAACGGTAATTTTCTATGTTTCTGTATACGCCACTGAACAGTTGTACTCAGGCCGTGTCTCAGTGCTTCGTAGTCATCTAAATAGTTGTCCAAACAACAATAATCAACAATGACAGTGACGTCTATTGAAGACGGCAGTGGAACTGTGATTGGCTGGCAGTGAGTCAGCAGACTGATATTTAGTCCATGCTTGGAGCTTTGAGAAATGCCCTAAGAAATTCAACACAATCATTCAAGGAGGGTCGTAAGACGTTCGACCACGGATACGACTGGAGAGGCAGTTGGACGTTGGACCCACACATTGAGCCGGAGCCGTCGCAGCCAGGCTTCGATCGTTTAGGCCCCGTCGTGAACTTCAGACTCATATCGTTTTACGTATCGTTTAAACAGTGTTCTCTAAAACAATCGAAAAGTAATAACTCAAGCCTTTATAACTTCGTCAAAGGAAACCATTTGGTGAGTTACACATTTAAATTACAAATTGTTAAATGCATTGTATAAAAGTACTTCCTTTAAAACCATGGTCGAGGCTTTACAAGCTATGTTCTTATTATTATAATGCTCTAATTATAAAACGTTCTCTGGTAAATAAACAGCGTTAATTTCAAACTGTCGTGGCATGTTAACCATCTCCAAGTTTTTATAATGGATGTAAACATCCATTAAAAGAACTTGAAATCACTATTCTAAAGTGACAATACTTCTCGGCTATGTAAGTGAGTAGTATTACTAAATTGCTCTAAATTCTATCTGGGCTCGACAACCCATAATGTCGTGGTGGAGGCAAATTATTAAGAAATGTATCAATTAAGTAATTAGTAAATTGGTTACTATCAAATTAATTAATCAAACAAGTAGAATCGGTTAATATACCAACGCTCAAAAGCCTGGGTCGTTGCAATGTGCTTTGTGCGATAGGGTTTTATTAATGTCGTAATAGGTGATATACGTAATTTTTTTAAACGGCAAAAGCTGTGCCAAAAGAGTTCATCCAGGGCTAGTGCAGGTAATGACCAATCTGTGTTTATTAGTTTAAATACAAAAACTCACGTATGAGAGCGTTTTTGGACGTATAGCATGCCCACACGCACACGCTGTAAGAAGTTCTAATGTTACGCGTGGCTAAACGCCGCCGACATTGTTTAATTAATTAATTGAGGCATATTTTCGTGGGGGGGGGGGGGGGGGAGCTTTCTAATTGTCCTTTGCCCTCCCATCTCCCCGGAAATAAATTAATCAAGCACTAGATATTACTTGAATGTTCTTCAAAATATAGCTACTGCAGAACGTTTTGTTTATATTCGTAGGAAGACCATATCCACTAGACTAGTATAAGTGGGGAGGAATGTCCAAGGGCTGTTACAGTATGACTCAATCCAAACCTTGGTATTTGTTACTTAGCAAATCCTCTGAATTAGTTACAGTACTGAGTGCAAGCTACGCAACAGAAAGGGAGAAGCAACACTACAGGAAGGGAATATTTCAATAATGATTTATAATCACCATACGAATATATGTTCGAAGTATTACAAATTTGATTTTGAATTTTCGTAAGTTGTTGTCATTGTTTGTAGATATGGCACGTTAAATATAATTGGGTGCATATTACATATTTCAAGTTGATGCTTTATTTATGTCTATAAGCTTGGACGTACTTATGACTACATGATGATCTGACACCATTCATTATATATGAATATTTTGATAGTTGGGAAGGAATGTCTGAGGGCTATTAGTGGGACTCGATCCCAGCATTAAGCTTGCCCCTGAGAAACTTCTTGGAAAATATCTATTAGAAGTGCCGGTGACCGGTCTCGAACCAGTGCCATCCGATTTAGAGTCTCGCTCTTTATTGCCGAGCTGCTTCCGTTGGTATGTAAGATAGAAAGGAAATCGATAATGCCAACATACACTGAGGCAGACCGATGCAGTGTTGTGAAATGTACCTACTTCTAGGTTGCAATTTCGCAGTCTACATTCCTGTCTGATCGCTCGATTGATAACAACGCGAGTAAGGCAATTCTGTGTGTCGAGCGAGGAACCAAGAAGGATCGCGTTGAGGGATGAGCGTTCATACCAACATGAAGTCACATTAGACTAAAAAATAGATGTACAATTTGTAAATATAAACTTAAGAATGTTCTTATTGAAAATGGCTTTTTATTATATTATATTATATTACATTACATAACATTACATTACATTACATTCATTACATTACATTACATTCATTACATTACATTAAATTACATTACATTACATTACATTACATTACATTACATTACATTACATAACATTATATTATATTATATTATATTATATTATATTATACTATATTATATTATATTATATTATATTATATTATATTATATTATATTATATTATATTATATTATATTATATTATATTATATTATATTATATTATATTATATTATATTATATTATATTATATTATATTATATTATATTATATTATATTATATTATATTATATTATATTATATTATATTATATTATATTATATTATATTATATTATATTATATTATATTATATTATATTATATTATATTATATTATATTATATTATATTATATTATATTATATTATATTATATTATATTATATTATATTATATTACATTACATTACATTATATTACATTATATTTAAGCGAGCGAAGCGAGCGTCTCCACGAGACTCTTATGGCACTTCGTTCTTTTTTTTTTTTGTACTATACTCTTATGGCACTTCATTATGTTTGTTTTTTGTTTTGTTTTTATGTATGTCGATAGCGGTCGAACGGAAAGTCCGATCAACTTGAAATTTGGACCATCCACAAGCCTCGATGTGGATTGAAGGTGTATAGTTTTGAGGCAAAATCGTTCGAAAAGTTACAAAGTTACACTCAATAACTGTTAGTAACTGTTGCGGACCACCGCGAAAACACTAGACAGAATGACAACGAAAATTCTTAGCAACGCAAATTGCACTGCATTCAACAATATCGGGAAGTATAAAAGCTATAGAAATTAGAAAAAAATTTGAAATGCACATTCTTGAATTGTTGTTAATTGTTGTTTTTATTCGCTTTGAGATCTTTTCGCCAACACGTTCGTAGATATGGACGCGCTCGCTTATCAACGCGTCAAACAGAGCGTTTTCCTAGTATATATGTATTTAAGCGAGCGAAGCGAGCGTCTCCACTTGACTCTTAATATGGCACTTCGTTCTGTTTTTTTTGTTTGTTTGTGTTTTTTGTTTGTTTGTATGTCTGTCGATAGCGGTCGAACGGACAGTCCGATCAACTTGAAATTTGGACCATCCACAAGCCTCGATGCGGATTGGAGGTGTATAGTTTTGAGACAAAATCGTTTGAAAAGTTACAAAGTTACACCATAGTTACTGCAAAATTGTTTTCTGAAACAAAATGGCGGCAAAATGTGAGATAGCCATATTTTGTTAAAGCTTTTTCCAGTTACGAATATGTTCATTTTATGGCGATCTGATAAATATTGGCAAAGTTACACAAAAGTTACTCGAAAATATATTTCTGAAACACAGTTATGGCAAAATGTGAGGTGGCTATGTTATAGTAAATTTTTGTCCGGTCACGAATATACTAATTTAAACACGATCTGATACGTATTAGAGGCAGAAATTACTTTTCTATTGCTGTCAATAAGTGTTAGTAACGGTGGCGGACCGTGTTGAAAACATGACCACGAAAATTCTTAGCAACGCACATTGCACTGCATATAACAATGTCGGAAAGTTTAATAGCTATGGAAATAAGAACCATTTTTGAAATGCGCATTCTTGAATTGTTGTTAATTGTTGTTTGTATTAGCATTGAAAACTTTTCGCCAGAAAGTTCTTAGATATTGACGCGCTCGCTTTATCAACGCGTCAAACAGAGCGTTTTCCTAGTATAATAACTAATAATGTACTGGTGGCTAGCCACTCCCTGACCCGACTTATGTTGGAAACAGACCTATTGATATGATGTATACATTTATAATAGTTTCAATTTACCACATTTTGGAACCAACATAATTTAAAAAACCATAGCTATACAAATGTGTATGTATGTATTATTGTGTATAGGCGAACCTTTCTGTTACAAGAAATTCAGTGGGGGACATTACAGATCAGATTCATGATATGCTAAGTTGCTATGGAAGCTCTAAAAACACCGTTTACATAGCCTATATACCACTAACACGCCGATAGATTGAAGTCAATTTCCTAAATTAAAACCCCCAGTCCGAACCGTAAATGGAACCCTAGTCCTTCTGCATTGGAAGCTGAAGTCCGACTGCGGTGGCTCATGCGGTCGGGGCTTAGATCCTAAGCGTGTGCCACCAAACGACATGGGTTCGAATCCCAGCATACGAAGCATGGGTTTTTTGTTGTCCCTCATCTTCATCTGTCACCCCTCATCGTGTCGAATAGTGCAACAATAGAGACGGAAAGCGACAACAATCATCATCATCACCTTCATATCATCCTGATCATCATCAGTAGGGCACGGATGTTCCTGACATCTTTTGTGTATGCTTAAAAAATAATGTAAGTATTTTTCAAGTAAATACCAAAAATGCATAGCCTATATTATTTTGCATGAAAATGCCTGTTTTCTTAATTTTTATTAGTAAGGGTTTTTTTATGTATACTTAAGGTACATTGTACTAGTTTGATGTAATTTGATAAAAACTGATGCAACACGCTTGTGTGAGACTGAGTGAAATGTCGAGCTTGCCACATTGTCGGCCTAGGCATTGGCAACGATTTGTCTGAATTTTCACTATCTCTCTCTACATCTAATAGGTTTGTCGAATGCTGTAACTTGGGATGAGTCAGAGATGTTTGGGGAGCGGGACAAGGCAATGCCAGCCGATGTCTGCGGTATCGCATCTAAGAGATACGAGTATACAGCAAGAAAATATGTTGCCCTAACGGAACATGGATTGAAATAAGGAAAACGCAATAGAATTCGTCTTCGAATAGAAATTTGATTAGTCCTTTCTTGTGATTTAAAGGTACTATTTGCGTGCTTATTTTTCAATTTGAAAGGTACTAAACTTCCGGGGTCTAATCATCATTATCATCATCATCATCATAATCATCATCATCATCATCATCATCATCATCATCATCATCATTATCATCATCATCATCATCATCATCATCATCATCATCATCATCATCATCATCATCATCATCATCATCATCATCATCATCATCATCATCATCATCATCATCATCATCATCATCATCATCATCATCATCATCATCATCATCATCATCATCATCATCATCATCATCATCATCATCATCATCATCATCATCATCATCATCATCATCATCATCATCATCATCATCATCATCATCATCATCATCATCATCATCATCATCATCATCATCATCATCATCATCATCATCATCATCATCATCATCATCATCATCATCATCATCATCATCATCATCATCATCATCATCATCATCATCATCATCATCATCACCATCATCATCATCATCATCATCATCATCATCATCATCATCATCATCATCATCATCATCATCATCATCATCATCATCATCATCATCATCATCATCATCATCATCATCATCATCATCATCATCATCATCATCATCATCATCATCATCATCATCATCATCATCATCATCATCATCATCATCGTCATCATCATCATCATCGTCGTCATCGTCATCGTCATCGACATCGTCATCGTCATCGTCATCGTCATCATCCGTCGTCCGTCGTCGTCGTCGTCATAAACGCACTTGATCAACGAAACACACATTAATTAAATAATATACATATATTTTTTTGATAATTCTGTTTGGGTAATTTGTCCAACGGAAGTCCTCTTTTTCACGCAATCTAAGAAATATTATTCCGGTTGTTGTTTCTTTTAAAACACTTTGAGATGTGAATTATAAGGTAAACTGTTAATATGTGGTTTTTATAGTCCTGTGAATTTTTGTAATTATATTTTTATCTTTTCATTAGTGGGGCAATGCCCTGTTACTGATAAATTAGTAAACCTATATCAAATTAAATTAAATTAAATCCATTGTTAGCCTCAGACGTATTATTTCATTTAGTCTAGCCTATTATTAGAGTTGTCCAAGCAGTCATGATTTAGGTAAAGCGAGATAAATATAAGTTTAGCAACCCTGCTTGAATTTCAAGCGGGATTCGAGATCGAGCAATGTAACAAACAAATCTTGCTAAAAATTCTCAAACTTTCTTATGTTTGTTAACAAACATTAAATTAAAACAAAATGTAACGAATGAAATTCACCTTTACTATAAGTATAATTTGTCAAGTTCTTACAAATAAGGTCGCTGTCTCAATTTTCGAGGCTTGAAATTTCGAGATAGTCTAGGACTGATCGAGTGTGCGTAGAATGAAAATCTCTGCTTGAACTTTTCGTGAAATATTGAGACTTGCTCATCCCTAGCCATTATACGTTTTCGATATTCATTTTCAGTACGCTATGTTCTACTAATGGAACGGAATTAGTGCTATTTGAAACAACTGTTGCTGTTTTTGTTCTTTTGCTTTTAAAATTCTTTCTTAGCGAGTTAGCATACCTAGTATGACGTTATTTTCCGTTGATTTATGGAAGCTAGTAGCTGAATTGTGGCACCAACTATACCAGAGGTTCCCAAACTGTGGGGTCCATAAAAATGACACAAATGGCCCGCGAAAATGATTGAAAATTAATGAATTAAACATTATGTACATATAACTATGGATATATGTTTTATTTTATGAGGTTCAACAACTTCACATCCGATCTCATAAAATATAGTAGGAAATTAAATTGTGTTAGATGAGCGGGATAGCGGGTGGTATGCGTAGTGGGGTGGTATTATAGTTATTACATTTTTTAAAGTGGAACTTTCAACTAATATTTGGGGAAATTGATAAGGGGTTCACAGTTTACTAAGGTTTGGGAACTTCTCTTCTCTATTTGTTTCAGAAGTACATCCCAGCTGTTATCTGAATACAGCGTCGCAGACAATTTCCCTGACACTGGGCTGACTCACTGATAAGCTAGATGGCTACACCAGATAAGCTTGACACCCACTCTTGTACGAGGTACGTTCTATTTAAACCGGACTGGGAAGTCTCACAATTAAAACCTTGCGAAGTTCACGTATTCGACAAACATAGCACGAAAAGTGCTCGAATTGGAGACTTTTTGTTCATATCGTAAACATTTATTCAATATCAATTTTATTTCTTCTCCAAGTCCACTTTAACCACTGCAATAACCACATAAGAATGAAAAAAATGTCTCATTCTTTATAAAACAAACACCCTCTATCGATTAGCACATGTATCATTCATTTCAAATTTTCATCATTTTTGAAGCCTATAAGTGTTTTCAATTTACGAGGCGCAAAATCATGATTTTGAAATACGCCATTTTCGAGGTATTTCCTGATTGGGATAAAGTCACGTGATCATAACTAATACAAATATACCATTTTATTGAACATGCGTACACCCAAACGCCTACAAATCAATGTTGATGAAATGCCAGTGCCTGGTTTAAACCGCTCGTACTGCCCCAATAACCACATAAGAATGAAAAAATGTCATATTTTTTATACAACAAACACCCTCTATCAATTAGCACATGTATCATTCATTTCAAATTTTCATCATTTTTGAAGTCTATAGTCTTTTAAATTTACGAGGCGCAAAATCATGATTTTGAAATACGCTATTTTTGAGGTGTTTTCTGATTGGGATAGAGTCACGTGATCAAAACTAATACAAATATACCATTTTATTGAACATGCATACACCCAAACGCCTACAAATCAATGTTGATGAAATGCCAGTGCCTGCTATAAACTGCTCGTTCTGCCCCAATAACCACATGAGAACGAAAAAATATTATTCTTTCGAAAACTAACACCCTCTATCGATTAGCACATGTATCATTCATTTTAAATTTACTTTATAAATATTTACTTTATAAATTTACGTGGTGCAAAATCATGATTTTGACATACGCCATTTTCGAGGTATTTTCTTATCTGGATAGAGTCAAGTGATCATAACTAATACAAATATACCATTTTTTTGAACATGCATACACCCAAACGCCTACAAATCAATGTTGATGAAATGCCAGTGCCTGGTTTAAACCGCTCGTACTGCCCCAATAACCACATAAGAATGAAAAAAATGTCATATTTTTATACAACAAACACCCTTTATCAATTAGCACATGTATCATTCATTTCAAATTTTCATCATTTTTGAAGTTATAGTCTATAAATTTACGAGGCGAAAAATCATGAGTTTGAAATACGCTATTTTTTATTTTCTGATTGGGATAGAGTCACGTGATCATAACTAATACAAATATACCATTTTATTGAACATGCATACACCCAAACGCCTACAAATCAATGTTGAAGAAATACCAGTGCCTGGTGTAAACCGCTCATACTGCCTCAATAACCACATTAGAACGTACAAATGCTATTATTCTTTAAGAAACAAACACCCTCTATCGATTAGCACATGTATCATTCATTTCAAATTTTCATGATTTTTCAAGTTATAGTCTTTATAGTTATAGTCTTTACCAGGCTCAAAATCATGATTTTGAAATACGCCATTTTCGAGGTATTTTCTGATTGGGATAGAGTCACGTGATCATAACTAATAGAAATATACCATTTTATTGAACATGCGTACACCCAAATGCCTACAAATCAATGTTCAAGAAATGCCAGTGTCTCGTTTAAACCGTTCGTACTTCCCCAATAACCACATTAGGGCGTAAAAATGCTATTATTTTTTAAGAAACAAACACCCTCTATCGATTAGCACATGTATCATTCATTTCAAATTTTCATGATTTTTCAAGTTAAAGTCTTTTTAAATTTACGAGGCTCAAAATCATGATTTTAAAATACGCCATTTTCGAGGTATTTCCTGATTGGGATAGAGTCACGTGATCATAACTAATACAAATATACCATTTTATTGAACATGGGTACACCCAAACGCCTACAAATCAATGTTGATGAAATGCCAGTGCCTGGTTTAAACCGCTCGTACTGCCCCAATAACCACATTAGAATGAAAAAAATGTCTTATTCATTATAAAACAAACACCCTTTATCGATTAGCACATGTATCATTCATTTCAAATTTTCATCATTTTTGAAGGCCATTTTCGTCTTTATAAATTTACGAGGCGCAAAATCATGATTTTAAAATACGCCATTTTCGAGGTTTTTTCTGATAAAGAAGGAGTCACGTGATCATAACTAATAGAAATATACCATTTTGGTGAACATGCGTACACCCAAACGCCTACAAATCAATGTTGATGAAATGCCAGTGTCTTGTTTCAACCGTTCGTACTGCCCCAATAACAACATTAAAACGCAAAAATGCTATTAGTCTTTAATAAACAAACACCTTCTATCGACTAGCACCTGTATCATTCATTTCAAATTTTCATCATTTTTGAAGGCTATAATAGTCTTCATAAATTTACGAGGCGCAAAATCATGATTTTGAAATACGCCATTTTCGAGGTATTTTCTGATTGGGATAGAGTCACGTGATCTTAACAAATACAAATATATCATTTTATTGAACATGCATACACCTAAACGCCTACAAATCAATGTTGTCGAAATGCCAGTGCCTGGTTAAAAACCGCTCGTACAGCCCCAATAACCACATAAGAATGAAAACAATGTCTTATTCTTTATAAAACAAGCACCCTCTATCGATTAGCACATGTATCATTCATTTCAAATTTTCATCATTTTTTTACGAGGCGCAAAATCATGATTTTGAAATACGCCAATTTCGAGGTATTTTCTGATTGGGATGGATTTACGTAATCATGACTAATACAAATATACCATTTCATAGAACATGGGTACACCCACACGCCTACAAATCAATGTTGATAAAATGCCAGTGCCTGGTTTAAACCGCTCGTACTGCCCCAATAACCACATTAGAATGAAAAAAATGTCTTATTCTTTTTAAAACAAACACCCTCTATCGATTAGCACATGTCACAAAAGCACATGTTCATTTCAAATTTTCATGATTTTTGAAGTCTTTATAAATTTTCGAGGCACAAAATCATGATTTTGAAATACGCCATTTTCGAGGTAATTTCTGATTGGGATAGAGTCACGTAATCATGACTAATACAAATATACCATTTTATTGAACATGCATACACCCAAACGCCTACAAATCAATTTTGTCGAAATGCCAGTGCCTGCGTTAAAAAAACCGCTCGTACTGCCCCAATAACCCCATTAGAATGAAAAAAAATTCTTATTCTTTATAAAACAAACACCCTCTATCGATTAGCACCTGTATCATTCATTTCAAATTTTCATTATTTTTTTACGAGGCGCAAAATCATGATTTTGAAAAACGCCATTTTCGAGGTATTTTCTGATTGGGATGGAGTCACGTGATCATAACTAATACCATTTTATTGAACATGCGTACACCCAAACGCCTACAAATCAATGTTGATGAAATGCCAGTGCCTGGTGTAAACCGCTCGTACTGCCCCAATTACCACAATAGAATGAAAAAAATGTCTTATTCTTTATAAAACAAACACCCTCTATCGATTAGCACATGTATCATTCATTTCAAATTTTCATGATTTTTGAAGTCTAAAGTCTTTATAAATTTACGAGGCGCAAAATCATGATTTTAAAATACGCTATTTTCGAGGTTTTTTCTGATTGGGATTAAGTCCCGTGATCATAACTAATACAAATATACCATTTTATTGAACATGCGTACACCCAAACGCTTACAAATCAATGTTGATGAAATGCCAGTTTCAACCGTTCGTACTTCCTCAATAACCACATTAAAACGAAAAAATGCTATTATTCTTTAATAAACAAACAGCCTCTAACGATTAGCACCTGTATCATTTATTTCAAATTTTCATGATTTTTGCAGTATAGGCTATAGTCTATTAATTTACGAGGCTCAAAATCATGATTTTGAAATACGCCATTTTCGAGGTATTTTCTGATTGGGATGGAGTCCCGTGATCATATCTAATACAATTATACCATTTTTTTGAACATGCGTACACCCAAACGCTTACAAATCAATGTTGATGAAATGCCATTGCCTGGTTTAAACCGCTCGACCTGCCCCAATAACCACATTAGAATGACAAAATGCTATTATTTTTTAATAAACAAACACCCTCTATCGATTAGCACATGCTACATTTATTTCAAATTTTCATGATTTTTGAAGCCTATAGTCTTTATAAATTTACGAGGCCTTAAATCATGATTTTGAAATACGCTATTTTAGAGGTATTTTCTGATCGGGATAGAGTCACGTGATCATAACTAATACAAATATATCATTTTATTGAACATGCGTTCACCCAAACGCCTACAAAGCAATGTTGATGAAATGCCAGTGCCTGGTTTAAACCGCTCGTAATGCCCCAATAACCACATTAGAATGAAAAAATGTCTTATTCTTAATAAAACAAACACCCTTTATTGGTTAGCACATGTATCATTCATTTAAAATTTTCATCATTTTTGAAGGTCTTTATAAATTTACGAGGCTCAAAATCATGATTTTGAAATTCGCCATTTTGGAGGTATTTTCTGATCGGGATAGAGTCACGTGATCATAACTAATACAAATATACCATTTTATTGAACATGGGTACACCCAAACGCCTACAAAGCAATGTTGATGAAATGCCAGTGCCTGGTTTAAACCGCTCGTACTGCCTCAATAACCACATTTAAAAAAAAAATGTCTTATTATTTATAAAAAAAACACCCTCAATCGATTAACACATATATCATTCATTTCAAATTTTCATCATTTTTGAAGGTCTTTATAAATTTAAGGTCTTTATAAATTTAAGGTCTTTATAAATTTACGAAGCTCAATATCATGATCTTAAAATACGCTATTTTAGAGGTATTTTCTGATCGGGATAGAGTCACGTGATCATAACTACTAATACAAATAAAGAAGAATAATTAAAATGAAATGTATTTAAAACACCCACAACATAGATAACAAAAAAATCAAGATATGATCAAGTATTGTAATCTGAGATTGAAATATAAATCTATAGGCAGTTTATGACTAGAAATCCTGAACAAAACCCCTGAAAACGTTAAAACAAATTTATCTGGATTAGGGCTGGGAGAATACGTTTATTTTTCCGAATTTTTCGCGTTTAAACGTTTAAACATAACACCCCTCCTGTTCACAAAATAACAAACAACAAATGAGCGGTTATGTTCGTGGAAAAAATTTCAACTAAATAACCACGGGTGATTTATTATATTCATTGTTTATTATACCCCCACCTTTTCGTGTCCAACTATCCACAGTCATTTTGACTTCACCCACTAACGGCCTGTTTGCTGTTTCCATGTCTCTTGCCGTGTGTTTATCATTCTGAAATTCATAAGATAATTTTAACCTAGTTTTATTTACGATTGCGGGACGTCATTCCGCGACAGTAAGTCCATGAGCTACACTTGGACGCGCGGTACTGACGCGCGGTAGTAGCGCGCGGCAGCACTGCGACTGAAAACGCTGCGATTGGTCACCGCGCATATCACTGCTACGCAGCACAAGACATGGAAACCAATGCCTGGTCGGCTCGTCGCCCGGTCCACAAACTCGCACCCCCCCACCCCCCTTCAACAACCCATCATCAACGTAACCCAACGTCATCAGTGCTGCGAGTCTGTTATTGGGTTTTGGTGGCGGCCGGCGGGGGAGGGGATTCGTCGGGCCCAGTATAGGACACAGTTATACGTGTATGAATACTATTATAATAATAGTATGAATATTTGTACATGGATCATTCTCTTCGCGCGGGCTTTTACACGTTTAAACGTTTACACGGCTCAGCCGTATCATAATTCATAAAAGCACTGGTTTCATTTCATTGTCAGCACTCTCCATTCTCATTGTATGAATAATGTAATTTTGAGTAAAATTACACTAATTGTGCATTAACTAATGTTTTCCTGGTTCTGTTTCAGATTGTTGTAAATGTCGCTCTCGCTGTCAAGATGTTGTATCTCAGTCTTCTGGACTCAATGACGTCTCCTTAGCACCATTCACATGCTGCTGTACCAACTAGGCCCTACCGACTCACCTCACTCACCTCCTCAAAGGCCTGGAGAAGCAACGCAAACTTCAACCTTTCTCGTGTGCTTGTTCAAGCCGAGCATCCCTGGACCTAATGGGGCGGATTTTCTCATGTACTTGTGCAACTCGTGATGTTATGTTAATTTATTTTACTTGGTTCTTTGTCTGAATCCTATTGTTGCTGTTGTTATTTGTATCTAGTTTTTGAAGCCAACTGTTGAGATGAGAATGTACTTAATTGTTACTTGAATAAATTACATTTTAGTTGGTATCTTGTATTATAAAGTCCTTCATTTATCCCAAAGGAACATAGTATATTTTTTCAAGATCAAATCTTGAAAAAAGATATTGAAACATTGCACATTTTGGAACTTGTTAATAACAATTGAAAATTAACATATATATAATTATTGGTGGAAAAGCGAATGAGAATGTATAACGTTCCCTTTGATTTGCGCGCCGTAGGAATAGGCGTGTCATCAGCCCAGGAAACACAGTACCTCCTAAGTCCCTCCTAGTTTAAGACTTATTGCTTCCTAATTAGGCTCTCCTAAAAAGTATGTAAAAAGTACGGCCTAAGTCTTTTGTAATAAGGACCTCCTTTTAAGGAAGAAGAAAGTACATTTTTTCCACAGTCTTTTCTCTTCTTTTTTAGCGTGACCTTTTTAGGATTGTTTAAGTACATACTTTTCCCTTCCTTTTATGACCTCTTTGTAAGTATCTAAGAACGCGATATTTTGATTTATCTGTACATATAGTTAAGTATACATGCTTCTTTCATGTTCTACCTATTAAGTTGTTAACGGAGTTATGTTTTAACAGAAACTCCTTTTTAAAGACTTATTTACACCTATTTAGGCTCTCCTTACAAGTACGTAAAAAGGACCGCTGAAGTATGTCTTAATAAGTCCTCTTTACGTAAGCAGAATTAGTACCTATTTTTAACAACCTTTTCACTTCGTTTTTAGTACCATAAGAAATATTTAAACTATTCAAATTATTCCTCGAACACGTCCTTTTCATTACACTCTTTTTCCTTCCTTTTGAGATACTTTTTCTCAAAAAAAAAAAAACTGTTTTTCAAAAAAAAAAGTATTCAGAACATATTCAGAACATTGGGGGGACAACCCCCCCCCCCCCCCCCCTTTGCAAAGGAAACATGGAAAATGACCGTTTACATTAGACATTTGTTTTTGTTAAAAATACACGCATCGATCTATAATTATATTTATCTACCAACATCTCAGCTGTTCTTGGCGGGGTGGGCCCTAGCTGGATGTGAAACCACTCTCACACTATCGAACAAGGCAAGGAATGGAATACATATCACTTGACACTTGCTGACTCGCCACATAGCGAGGCGGTGTGACCGTGTGCACTTTTAGAAACAATACCACAATTCATTCAAGTTGACGCACGTATCTGACCCTTTCCGCTCTAAAATCTGACCCCGCCACCCACATGCCATGCCCATAGGTCCAGCCAAACACATATTTAATATTGAGTCATTGTCTGAGTCTCGCAATCGGCGGTCGCATAGTGTGACAATACAGGCAACAGGCACAAGTGAAGTTTTTGTTTAATTTAATAATTCGTGTTGAGTGGGGTGTAGAGAGATAGCCACCATTAACTCCTCAATCAGTGACGAGGTAAGTACGCTGACGTAATGTATCATAGTATAGTTTCAAGTCCAGGCAACCAACGCCTAGTGAATACAATTTAAAATACTATTTTTTTCTACTTTCCAGTCAAAAATGTCTCAGAGGAAACAGAGCTCCTCGTTTCAAGACTATTTTCCGAAAAGACTCGAGGTGCAAGCACAGAAACTGTCACAACGGACAGCCGTGCTCCTCTTGACACTTTCGATGAAATCGCAGGATTAGTTATAATTATCCATTTCAAAATTTGTGTTTAGAATTATATTGTCGGTGTACACACACACGCACACGCACACGCACACGCACATGCACATGCACACGAATTTTTAGGGTCCCTTGAAATTTAAATTAAAGGGCGACTGTATTTTTGGGAATTGTTTTAAAATGTTTTTTTAGGTACTGTGTGTACTATAATGATTCTGCAAGGCTATTGGTCCAGTTTTGAAATAAAGCTTTAGCTAACTGAACAATAATTCTGATCTGGTGGTTAAATTATTCTGAACTGCGTGCATGTTCCTTTGCAAGTGATCCTCATTCTTTCTTGAGCATAAAGGAGCTCCTTAAAAATACGTCAAAAAGCACCAAAAAAGAAGTTATTTTTACCTCCTAACGGCCTCTCTTTGACCTCCTAAAAAGGTCAAATTTTGTACATAAAAGGAGGTAAAAAATACCGTCAAAAAGCACAAAAAAAGAGGTTATTTTTACATCCTTAAGGCCTCTTTTTTACCTCCTAAGAAGGTCCAATTTTGTACATAAAAGGAGGTAGAAAGACCGTTAAAAGGCACAAAAAAGGAACTCCTTTTTACATCATAAATGCCTCTTTTTACCTCCTAAAGAGGTCCTAAAAAGGTGGTGCTAAGGAGGTAATAAAGATTGAAATTAGGTTGGTCAATGGGACCTCAAAAAGCACAAGAAAGGCTCAAAAAAGGACCACCTTAGAACATCCTAGCTTCCTTTTTAGGATGTAAAAAGTACATCATAAGGAGGTACTTGTGTTTCGTGGGAGCTGAGTTGGTTGCCATGGTTACTCGAGAGCGGAGCGGAGCGGAGCGGAGCGGAGCGGAACCCCGGACCTCTAAAACACTAGTCCACGAAGCTACTGCGTACGCTATGCCATACGATAGAAGTTGGATCGCTTAGACTGGTATAGATAACACACGGCTCTCAATGTATGCATGTACCCAAATATATATGGAATTACGAACAGAGCGTCTCATTGGATTTAAAAAATACATCCAATAATACGATCTGATGATAAAAACTCCCTCAAATTGAGATATAAATGATCAAAAATGTGTGAATATGGCGGGGAAAAAAAGGGGGGGTAACGGGTTTCGAACCCCCGACCTCAAATATTCGAAGCCACTGCGGTACTGCGTACGCTATGGAACACGATGGTAACAGTGTTGCTTATACTGGTAGATAACACACTGGTCTCAATCAAAGGCATAGCTTGTTGTATTAAGTTAGCTCGTCATCACGCAAACATTAAAACATGTTTCCTTGGCTAACCGTTAATGCAAGGCAAACATTAACATGTCCAATGTATAGAGTAAGAATGTCTAATGGAGAAACTCTAATCACTATTTTCTTAACCCTTTTACAAGAGACTCTACGCGTCGTCAAAGACGTGCTCAAATACACTCTGTTTTTTAGAATTATATTCATTACGGCTATATTATTTATTGTTGCGATCTTAAAGTTAATTTCTAAGGTAGATCTGAAAATTGTCTATTTTGAAAAAAATCATCGCTTTGCTATGTTTGTTATGAACGACGTCAGGCGTCACCGAAATTTCAACGATTTTCTTGTCAAGTTCCACTTTCGGTACCGATTGTGGATAAACGGTAGTACCTAGTTAGTCGTACCGTCAAACTTAAGGTCAATAAGAATCCTTGGTGACGTAGTATGAGCGTCGGTAGCGTCGGTTTACACAGGTCGTGGTGAGGCGACGCCAACTTCAGGTAACCAAAATAGTAGAATTTTTGAGGTTTTTATTTTTTTACGGGTTAACGGTTTAAGATAGAATTTTTTGGTTGTCAGTTCCTTCTTATTCATTGCTCTCTTGATATGTTTCGTATTTTTAAAAAAATAAAAAAAATAAAAAATTTCAAAATTCTCCGATTGTGCTCTTCTGAGACAAAATTTGAAATTTTGGGCGCCTGTATCTCTGTAAGTATGACCCCCAGCCCTTTTTTCGTTTTCAGGATGTCTTGATAATTAACGCAAAAAAAATAGAAAAAATAAAAAAAGTAATTTGGACTACCTGTTTTTTAGCTACGAGCGCTTGAAAAAAAAAATTCCCCTTAGTAAACCCTTCTCAACTATTCTGCTCTGAATATGGAAGAAAAAAAGTTTGCCGGTAACGGGTCTCGAACCCCAGACCGCGAAAACACTAGTCGGCGGTGCTACTGCCTACGCCACACCACTTGATGGAAGTTGGAGCGCTTAGACTGGTATATATTGTACTGCTCTCAATGAATGCATGTATGTATCTCGATACCTTCTTATTGTAATTGTTACTCCAAATATAAATGGATTTACAAACTGAGGGTCTCGTTGGATTAATAATATATCCAAGAAATACGATCTGATGATAAAAACTCTGAAAATTGTGAAAAAAACGGCTTCAAAGTTTTTTTAAATTTTCGGAGTGTTTATCATCAGATCGTATTGATTGATTGGTTGATCGCGAAAGAGTTAATTGTTTGTGGAAACAATTAGCCGTTTGACAGTTTAAAAATAAACCGTGTCTATGCACGTTGATGCATTGATATAAATGCGTGAAAATGGTGGAACAAAAAAGAGTGGATGTCACGGGTCTCGAACCCCAGACCTCGACCATGCTAAGCAGAGACATACTCCACACGCCATAGCACACGATGATACTTCCA
Source organism: Isoperla grammatica (assembly GCA_945910005.1). Taxonomy (NCBI): domain Eukaryota; kingdom Metazoa; phylum Arthropoda; class Insecta; order Plecoptera; family Perlodidae; genus Isoperla; species Isoperla grammatica. The sequence goes on from OX246745.1 coordinate 13,374,612, forward strand.
GCGCTTACACAGGTACAAGACACACTGCTCTCAATGTTGTGCGTTGTTCGGGGTATTCAGTTAGCTTATATCATAACCTCCTATAGCCGTCTGAACTCCGGATACACATCCACAGAAAACGCAGTTTTGGGACTTTCAAGACTTGACGTTGGAACATCACTATAACCTCCTATAGCCGTCTGAACTCCTGATACACATCCACAGAAAACGTAGTTTTGGGACCCACGTTGTGAACATCACACTGAACCGCCAACATTAAAACATGTTTCCTCGGCTTATCGTTAATGCAAGGCAATCATTAACATGTCCAATGTATAGAGTAAGAATGTCTTATGGAGAAACTTTAATCATTATTTTCTTAACCCTTTAACAAGAGACTCTATGCGTCGCCAAAACCGTGCTCAAATACACTCTGTTTTTTAGAATTATATTCTTTACGGCTATATTATTTATTGTTGCGATCTTGAAGTTAATTTCTAAGGTTGATCTGAAAATTGTCTACTTTGAAAAAAATCATCGCCTCGCTATGTTTGTTATGAACGACGTCAGGCGTCGCCGAAATTTCAACGATTTTCTTGTCAAGTTCCACTTTCGGTACCGATTGTGGATAAACGGTGGTACCTAGTTAGTCGTACCGTCAAACTTAAGGTCAGTAAGAATCCTTGGTGACGTAGTATGAGCGTCGGTAGCGTCGGTTTACACAGGTCGTGGTGAGGCGACGCCAACTTCAGGTAACCAAAATAGTAGATTTTTTGAGGTTTTTATTTTTTTACGGGTTAACGGTTTAAGATAGAATTTTTTGGTTGTCAGTTCCTTCTTATTCATTGCTCTCTTGATATGTTTCGTATTTTTAAAAAAATAAAAAAAATCAAAAATTTCAAAATTCTCCGATTGTGCTCTTCTGAGACAAAATTTGAAATTTTGGGCGCCTGTATCTCTGTAAGTATGACCCCCAGCCCTTTTTTCGTTTTCAGGATGTCTAGATAATTAACGCAAAAAAAAAAAAAAAATAAAAAAAGTAATTTGGACCACCTGTTTTTTAGCTACGAGCGCTTGAAAAAAAAATTTCCCCTTAGTAAACCCTTCTCAACTATTCTGCTCTGAATATGGAAGAAAAAAAGTTTGCCGGTAACGGGTCTCGAACCCCAGACCGCGAAAACACTAGTCGGCGGTGCTAGTGCCTACGCCACACCACTTGATGGAAGTTGGAGCGCTTAGACTGGTATATATTGTACTGCTCTCAATGAATGCATGTATGTATCTCGATACCTTCTTATTGTAATTGTTACTCCAAATATAAATGGATTTATAAACTGAGGGTCTCGTTGGATTAATAATATATCCAAGAAATTCGATCTGATGATTAAAACTCCGAAAATTGTGAAAAAAACGGCTTCAAAGTTTTTTTAAATTTTCGGAGTTTTTATCATCAGATCGTATTGATTGATTGGTTGATCGCGAAAGAGTCAATTGTTTGTGGAAACAATTAGCCGTTTGACAGTTTAAATATAAACCGTGTCCATGCACGTTGATGCATTGATATAAATGCGTGAAAATGGTGGGACAAAAAAGAGTGGATGTAACGGGTCTCGAACGTCAGACCTCGACCATGCTAAGCAGAGACATACTCCATACGCCATAGCACACGATGATACATCCAGCGCTTACACAGGTACAAGACACACTGCTCCCAATGTTGTGCGTTGTTCGGGGTATTCAGTTAGCTTATATCATAACCTCCTATAGCCGTCTGAACTCCGGATACACATCCACAGAAAACGCAGTTTTGGGACTTTCAAGACTTGACGTTGGAACATCACTATAACCTCCTATAGCCGTCTGAACTCCTGATACACATCCACAGAAAACGTAGTTTTGGGACCCACGTTGGGAACATCACACTGAACCGCCAACATTAAAACATGTTTCCTCGCCTTATCGTTAATGCAAGGCAATCATTAACATGTCCAATGTATAGAGTAAGAATGTCTTATGGAGAAACTTTAATCATTATTGTCTTAACCCTTTAACAAGAGACTCTATGCGTTGCAAAAACCGTGCTCAAATACACTCTGTTTTTTAGAATTATATTCTTTACGGCTATATTATTTATTGTTGCGATCTTGAAGTTAATTTCTAAGGTTGATCTGAAAATTGTCTACTTTGAAAAAAATCATCGCTTCGCTATGTTTGTTATGAACGACGTCAGGCGTCGCCGAAATTTCAACAATTTTCTTGTCAAGTTCCACTTTCGGTACCGATTGTGGATAAACGGTGGTACCTAGTTAGTCGTACCGTCAAACTTAAGGTCAGTAAGAATCCTTGGTGACGTAGTATGAGCGTCGGTAGCGTCGGTTTACACAGGTCGTGGTGAGGCGACGCCAACTTCAGGTAACCAAAATAGTAGATTTTTTGAGGTTTTTATTTTTTTACGGGTTAACGGTTTAAGATAGAATTTTTTGGTTGTCAGTTCCTTCTTATTCATTGCTCTCTTGATATGTTTCGTATTTTTAAAAAAATAAAAAAAATCAAAAATTTCAAAATTCTCCGATTGTGCTCTTCTGAGACAAAATTTGAAATTTTGGGCGCCTGTATCTCTGTAAGTATGACCCCCAGCCCTTTTTTCGTTTTCAGGATGTCTAGATAATTAACGCAAAAAAAATAAAAAAAATAAAAAAAGTAATTTGGACCACCTGTTTTTTAGCTACGAGCTCTTGAAAAAAAAATTTCCCCTTAGTAAACCCTTCTCAACTATTCTGCTCTGAATATGGAAGAAAAAAAGTTTGCCGGTAACGGGTCTCGAACCCCGGACCGCGAAAACACTAGTCGGCGCCGCTACTGCCTACGCCACGCCACAGGATGGAAAATGGAGCGCTTAGACTGGTACATATTGTACTGCTCTCAATGAATGCATGTATGTATCTCGATTCATTCTTATTGTAATTCTAACACCTAACATAGATGGATTTACGAACAGAGGGTCTTATTGGAGTTAAAAAATATCCAAGAATACGATCTGAAAATAAAAACCCCGAAAATTGAGAAAAAAACGCCTTCAGTTTTTTTTTCAATTTTCGGAGTTTTTATCATCAGATCGTATTGATTGATTGGTTGATCGCGAAACCGTAAATCGTTTGTGGAAACATTGAGCCGTTTGACGGTTAAAAAATAAACCGTGTCCATTCACGTTGATGTATTGATATAAATGTGTGAATATGGTGAGAAAAAAAGAGTGTGTGTAACGGGTCTCGATCCCTAGACCTTAAGGACTCGAAGCGCCGACGTTCCGCGTACGCCACGACAACCGATGGAAAACTCATTGCTTACACTGGTAGATAACACACTGGTCTCAATGTATGGCATAGTTTGTTGTATTCAGATAGCTCGTCATCACGCCAACATTAAAACATGTTTCCTCGGCTAACCGTTAATGCAAGGCAAACATTAACATGTTTCTTGTATAGACTAAGGAATGTCCAATGGAAAAAACTGTGTATCATTATTTTCTTAACCCTTCAACAAGAGAGCGTCGTCAAAGACGTGCTCAAATACACTCTGTTTATTAGAATTATATTTTTTACGGCTATATTGTTTTCTTTGGGGGATCTTAAACATAATACCCGAGGTAGATCTGAAAATTGTCTACTTTGAAAAAAATCATCGCCTCCATATGTTCGTTGTGAACGTCAGGCGTCGCCGGAATTTCAAAGATATTCTGGTCAAGTTCCACTTTCGGTACCGATTGTGGTTGAACGGTGGTACTTAGGTAACATTCGGAATAGGCGTGTCATCATCTGAGTTGGTTGCCATGGTTACTCGAACTCGGAATTAAATAGCGGCCGCGACTCGAAACTGGCTAAGTGGAACGCGATCATGGCCACAAAGAAGAAGAAGACTAAGAGACAGTAGTGCCTCCTTGCACCTCCTACAACCCTGATCCAGATCCGCCATTTTTTTTGCGAAAAATGACATGTTATTGTACCTCGAAAACTCAGTTTGAGCGATCTTGTATCAGGGATGTAGAAGGTGCCAGGAGGTACTACTGTCTCATGATGTTCTTCTTCTTTGTGGCCATGATCGCGTTCCACTTAGCCAGTTTCGAGTCGCGGCCGCTATTTAAGTCCAAGCTCGAGTAACCATGGCAACCAACTCAAATGATGACACGCCAACTCTTACGGCGCGCAAATCAAAGAGGTTGCTATTCAATCACATTAGCTTTACCACCTATTACAGAGTTATAATTTTGAATTGTTATTTGATGTTTCAATTTCAATACACTTTCCCAAGACTGATCTTGAAAAAATAGCCTGTTTCTTTATGATGAATAAACTGGAAAAGGCTGTAAACATTACAATACAAGATATCAATCAAAATGTAATTTATTCAAGTAACAAGTAAGTACATTCCCTCCTCAACAGTTGGCTTCGAAAACTAGGTACAAACAATAGCAGCAACATTAGGATTCAGACAAACAACTAAGTACAATAAATGAACACAACAGCATGAGTTGAACAGGTACATAAGAAAATCCGTCCCATTGAGTCCAGGGATGCTCGGCTTGAATAGGGAAGCACACGGGAGATATTGTAGTTTGGCGTTGCATCTCCAAGCCGTTGAGGAGTTGAGTTGGTGGGGCCTAGTTGGTACAGCAGCATGTGATTGGTGCTAAAGGAGACGTCATTGAGTCCAGAAGACTGAGATACAACATCTTGACAGTGAGAGCGACATTTACAACAATCTGAAACAGAACCAGGAAAACATTAGTTAATGCCCAATTAGTATCATTTTACATTACATAGCGGGGGGAGGGGAGGGGAGGGGGGGAGGGCGGGGGAAGCGGGCAATTGATCCCCACCCTACTTTCCTCTCTGACTCCCCCACTCAGGGGCACCAGTATGTGGGTGCTCAGGGGCTAAAGCACCCCTGGTAAAACAAATAGGTCTACATCTAACAAAGTGTTGAGCTATGTACATTTACAAACATGTTTTTTTTTTTTATTTTCAATTTAAATACACAATCACAGTGCAATTGTGTAACATAATTTATTTGTATTTTAAAATAAATTGGTAATTATAATAAAGTACTGATACATAGGGGTCAGACAAACTCTCTGCCCCCCCCCTTCTCCACCTATCCTTCAACTTTAAAATTGTTTTAGTTAGAGGTAATAATAACAACTCACAGAAATCCTTCTGGATTGAATAATGAATCAATCTAAAGTAATTTTTGGGCACTCGAGAATAGCTGCTGTGGCTCTGCCCCAGACCCCGTTCTTTAAATGAATAACACAACAAGTATCCAACTACCCAAAAAACCTACTAGTATAGGATGAAAGTCTGGGCTCCCATTGCTGCAAAAGCCAAAAGACTACTGTATAGTAACATCTTGATTCCATTCTGTGTTAATAGTATATTAAACATAATTATTTAAAGTAAATCAACCATTTGTCGAGCCGTAGTGACTGTTGAACCTGGTGGATACGTTAGATGGTATCCTGCGTGTGAACGTTGCGTTGTTAAAAAAGTTGCGAACTAATCAACTACAGCAACTAGCATGCCAAATGACTCTACAACGGTACCAGATACTTTTCCTACAACAAAATTGTCGTGAAAAATGACTCTCTATATGAGTGAAGACGAAATCTACCAGACTTTTGTTGGCTAGCTGCCTCCGACTGCCGCCCATCGTTTCCAAGAAGACGAACCCTGGGGAACTCGCCAACGTGCAGTCACATCCCGGTTTACTCCAAGTCCTTCCCGAGTCCCGCAAGAGTGTACGGGTGCTGCCAAAGCGGTTAGAGACAATCCAAGAACAAATGTTTTTTTCAACACCGACAGAAAAATCAACACGATGCTGAGAAAAGCCAAAGACCATATACCCTTGGAAACCCACGGAGTGTACGAGGTTCCGTGTGGGGGTTGCAACTCTACCTACGTAGGGCAGACCGGGCGCAGAATATCGTCACGCCTTAGAGAACACAAACTAGCGGTCAACAAGGGAGACAAAGCCTCGGCGCTGGCACCGCACACACTGCGATCTAATCACGTCATTGACTTCGACAACGCTAGGGTGTTGGCAGGCATCGAACGCCTTAACCCTAGAATCGTCAGAGAGGCGATTGAAATCGAGAAGAGACCTTACTGTATGAATAAACAAAATGATAGCCGCAGCCTCTCGGCTACATGGTCTCCGGTTTTAACCGCCTTACAAATCAAGGACATGGAAGAGGAACCTAACATCAGCGGTGAACACATGACAAGTGACAACAACTCGGACACGACGCACCGCTTGCCGTATAGGGATGAGACACTCGCTTCAAGGGCTCCGGGTGTCTCAAACCAGGGTGACAACAACAACGTCATCTCTCCCCCTTTGACCAGGAGCAGAGCAAGATTGTGCACGAGCAGTGCGCCACTGCAGCTAGTTACCGCTTGCACCGCCATGCAGTCTCTACCGAGCGCTGTGATCGGTGCGGTGCATGACGTGCACAAGAATTGCAACACTCTCGGTACAGTCGAGCCCAGGCGTTCGCGACGACAACACACGCGACCCGGACCTGTCACCTGATGATGCCGCAACATTTGTCGGCGAAACGTTGTGAAAGAAGGTATGTAAAAGAACAACCTCCTCACAAAACGTGGACTTACACCCCAAAACCCTCTGTAACATATATATATATATATATATATATATATATATATATATATATATATATATATATATATATATATATACAATTCGACACACGTATGACACAATATGCCAGTTATCCCTGTAGCAACTTTTCTGACACCTCTTGCTAAAAACTCTAAGCCAAAAGGATCGACAGGCCGTAATTTCACAGTCTCTATGCCTATACATGACCCAAGGCTACCTTACAGAATGCTTTCGTCACAGGCGAGGCACTGGAGCCAACCAGCGAACCCCCCGAGACAACCCCGCACAAATAGCGATCACTGATTGCCTACGAGCCCCTCGCCTGTGACGAAAGCATCCGTAAGGTAGTTTTGGGAGAACTTAACCGAACATCGAGATCAAGCCAGCTTTTGCCCTTTTGCTCTATGCGAGGTTTCTGTCCTCGCTGAGCTAGCCTTATATTAGGACACATCAGTTATTCTTTGACAGATGTGCTGCCCCAGTCAAACTCCGACAAGGCGCGTTTTTTATTAAAGAATAAGTACATTTAAAGTACGAGCAGTTTGATACCATACACTGCAATTCTTACTATATTAATTTGTAAGACTTTTGGGTGTATGCAAGTTTAATAAAATGATATATTTGTATTATTTTTGACCATATGACTCCATCCTAATAAGAAATACCTCCAATATGGTGGATATCAAAATCATGACTCGAAAATTTATAAAGAATATTATAGACTTAAAAATGATAAAAATTGAAGTGTATGATACGGGTTCAAATGGACACATAATGATAGGGCATGTTTGTTTATTAAAGAATATGTTCATTTCCCTCTTCTTTTGTGGTTATTGGGGAAGTATGAGCAGTTTGATACCAAGCGTTTGGGTGTATGCATGTTTAATAAAATGGTATATTTGTATTATTTATGACCATATGACTTCATCCTAATAAAAGAAATACTGCCAATATGGTGGATTTCAAAATCATGATTTTTCATCTCGAAAATGTATAGACTTCAAAAGTGATCAAAATTTGAAATGAATGATACATGAATGATTGATACAAAAACCAACCCTGACTGGGAATCGAACCAAGGTCTCCCACTTGCCGGGTGGGCGCCTTGACACTATAGACCCCACTAGCCCACCGGGACTGGCAATTCAATGCCTGGATATTGTGCATTATGACATCTATATAAGCGGCGGTGGACCAACACGGCAACACTGGTTACACTTGAGTTGTCCAGCCACACATATTTTAATGTGTAAACCTTAACGCAGGCTTTTATTTAAATCTATACTTAGTTATGATATGTATGTTTGAAAGGTGTGTGTATTTTGTACATATACTGCTGGGCTTGATTCACATAGATGCTAACTCCTTTAAAGCAAATCATAGCAAAAATATAAATCATCACTTGGTCTTACTACACATTCACAAATAAAATATTTTTAGTTTTATCGTCAATATCTTACTTCATATTATTTGCATGAGTTTTCAGAACGATATGATTGTGATAATTTATATCATGACGAGTTGCTTAAAATAAGAAAACATAAATTAAGCAATCTTTGTGGTGAGTGCCTGAATGCCTGAGTTTTACTACAGACTGCTTTATGTACCGAGCACGTGCTGTATAACATAGTTCCCGTACTTGTATCAGCTGCTCCACGTGCTGGTGTAGTTGTCTAGGATGGGGTCGTCTCTTCGGGTCGGGTGTGCAATGATCCAAGATGCGCTGAATCACTCTGCAGCCGTACGGGTGGTCGACAGCATGAAGGAAGGAATATATATATATATATATATATATATATATATATATATATATATATATATATATATATATATATATTCCTTCCTTCATGGTCGACAGCGCAAACACCTTTAAACACAGACAACATGTTGTTAACCCTTTCCTGTCTAGTCCTGTGTTGAACGAGACTCAACATCACAATTCCTGCAGTTACATGCGATTCAAAACTGTGTTTTTTTTTCAATTTTCCAATTCTGGTGCCCACCTATTTCAGTCCAAAATGTACTTCTTATGAACCAACAATGTCAATAATAATATTAAACGAAAAAATTTGGGTTAGGCCCTCATCTCTTCATATTACTGAAACATGTCCAAAACCAGACTCCAAAGTTGTATTTCTATTGTGAAGGTTGTTCCTTATTTCCCTAATAATATTATAGCATAAGCAAATGCATTTTATTTTGAGTATTTTTCAAAATACAATTGCGTTTTGTATTGACAATACAAGACTAAAAATGAATCTTGTATTTTGTATATATATATAATACATTTACTTGAGTAGTTTGTAATAAAAATAAAAATATTTGACTATATTTTACCCAGATCTGGTGACCGTCAAACTCCTTCACAATCTCCTGCTGGTGCTCGGGCGTGATGGATTCCAGCGCCTTCTGGATCACGGGGCAGCCGTACATCTGCAGCGCTGGGGGCAGGACGTGGCCTCGGACCTGCGGGGGTCACACAAAAGATTTATTTTGTATAATAATAATAATAACAACAACAAATAATGTTTTTTCAACAGATCCAATTTTTCTTATCATTTTAGTTGGGGGTTGTGTATGGGAGGTATATATAATACGCTAAACATCACACACAGAGCAGTAAGAAGACACTTGAAACGTCTGAGAGTTGATTCAGCCACAGGGCCGGATGGCATCCCTTCAATGATTCTGAAAATGTGTGCAGCTTCCATATCTCCATCTTTAAGCTCCATATTTAACTTATCTCTGCATACTGGCGTGGTACCTTCTGACTGGCGTATTGCAAATGTTATTCCAATTTTCAAATCGGGGATGAAGGAAAACATCTCGAGCTATCGACCTATATCATTAACTTCTATCATTTGCAAAACATTGGAGCGCATCATATTTCAAGAGCTACTGAAACACATCACAACGGCTAATATTCTTAATGAAAACCAACATGGATTCATTCCGGGTAGATCTTGTTCAACGCTTCTTACGAAGGTAATCGACAATTGGCAGTGTGCCCTGGAAGATCCTAAGTGCAAGCAGGTGGATGCGGTGATGCTAGATTGGTCTAAAGCATTTGACCAGATTCCACACAGGAAAATACTAAGCAAGCTGTTCTATTATGGTGTAAGTGGATCCTTACACACTTGGTTAGAACATTTTTTGACAGATCGATCACAAAAGGTTGTGTTTCAGGGAACAGAATCAAGTTCAATACTTGTAACCTCAGGCGTACCTCAAGGGTCAGTTCTTGGTCCGTTATTGTTTAATATATTTATGATGGATTTGCCTCAATGTGTTTCTTCGGATATGAGCCAATTTACTGATGACTGCACGATTTACAGAAAGATTATGACGAAGGAGGATTCAGAAACTCTACAATCTGATTTAAAAAATATTGACAATTGGTGTACAGTTAATGGCATGAAGATTAACCCCCAAAAGAGTATGTCTATCCGATTTGCAAGATCCAAAAATCCATTCCCTTGTTGTTATTTGATCAATAACTTGCCTATTCCAGAGAAAAAACGTGTCAGACTACTAGGTGTAACTGTTACAAGTGATCTAAAATGGAACACTCATTGTGAAGTAGTACGAGCCAAAGCCACCAGGCATTTATATTTCATTGCTAGACACCTGCATCATGCTTAGCCTAGCACCAAAAGTACTGTTTACCTAGCGCTCGTTAGACCTCATCTCGTCTACGGCTGCCCAGCGTGGGACCCAACATCTATAAGCAACAAGATGAAGTTGGAGCGTGTCCAAAGTAGAGCTACACGCTTTATTGCTGCTAGGTCGCAATTTACCACTCATAGTGCTACGGCAAGACGTGCATCATTGAAGATTCCATCTCTGGAAACATTCAGGAAAAAAGTAGAGCTGCAATTTTTGTGGGGCATGTTGAATGGTAGGACAAACCTGGATCCATATGTAAGACTGCAAGCCTGTAATCGTAGTGCCCAATTTGGTAGGGGTCTATTGTTCAGGCCACCTTTTGCCAGAACAGCAGCCTACCAGAAAGGGTTCTATTATAGGACTTGTCAATCGTGGAATTCTCTTCCACTCAAGATCAGGATGGCACGCTCATTAGATGTCTTCAAAGCCTCTTTAACGGAGCATTTTTTAAACATTATTTTGTAAATTTTCATTTTTTTATTCTTTTTTACTTCATATTTAACAGTTGTATCTTATAATTATATTTTCATTCATATTATGTTTTCATGGTTTTTGTTTTGTATTTTATATTTTGTATTTTGTATTATGTTCATTATTATATTTTAATTTTAGTATGGGTTGGCAGTCACTCTGGTGTTTGGAGCTGTGCTCCATTCACTTTTGTAGTAAATGGAAATGATTAATAAATAAAAAATATTTAAGTTTTAAAACTTTACTTTGGAAAAACAAATTTTCTGATTTTTGATCAAATTGTTAACATACACGTAGGTAACTTCAAGTTATAAGACATCTATCATTTAAAGTTATTATTGGGTAATTTACTGAAATTGGGATTTGTAATAAAATCCCAATTTAAATCCACAATCCATTGTTACAATTTTGTTTTTAAAATATTTTTATTTGCATTTTTCTTGACTTGTTTTACTTTGGAAACTTCAAAATTGTAGACTTGGGATTATGAAATAGCCAAGATGTTTTAAACTTACCTACTATTATTTTCTTTTTACAATTTCCAATTCCCAATAAAAATATTTCGATTTATTCAAACAAAAGTTGTATTCGTTTTCACGCTATATTTTAACTGTAGCTGTTTCTTCATAATTTGTCTCATTTGTCCACTTAATAGTGGTTGAATGAACGATTGAATAAACGAAATACCGACTCTGGCACTTTGGACCAAGTGACAGGTAGAGACAACTCATTAAATGTCCCACAGCTCTTATACACAGCGCTATCGTTGTACTGACAGCACCAAGTTTAATTAGTTGTGTTAAATTAATCATCAGACACGTCGGTAGAGAGAATGCAAAGTAAACCGTTAGCTATAATTTGGTGCAGTCTTACCTGGACATGACAACAGCGGTGACACATCCACATCCAGCCGTTCGCTGAGCGCGACTGACTTGACTTGAGTCATCTAGCGCGAGTGATGTAGTGTGACTCTTAGGTGGTGCCTGATAACAAAACATGAAAATATGATGCAAGATTTAATAGTTACGATTTAGAGATCATGAAGATTATCAAGCGAGCCCCCCGAAAACGATCCATTTTAGTGTGATTTTATCCTTGCCGCTTACGCGGAGAACATACATAAGTTATGCAGCTGTGCACATTATCACAAACAAATACAAACAAGGTAGTGGAATAGTGACATATAAATTCGAAGACTTTTTTTTAGGAAGCAGTTTCAGCATTCACCTTATAAATGAAGACCAGCTCTAAATCTTAAAACTCCTTTAGTGAGGTTAACGGTGGTGGGAATTGAGGCCGCGATCTTCTGAAGTAGAGTATCGGGTGAGCGTCTACAAGGACATAAGTTTAATATATATGTATACGCACCACTTCGGCCAATCAGGATGCCGAATCACAAAGGAGTTATGCGTTGAAGCTAAACGTTGAACAATTTTCTCGTATATCTTAAAAACTTCGCCCTCGTGGAGACGACAATTCTAAGTATTTACAAATTTACTGGCGTCATGGTAGAAAACATATTATATTAATAATTATTAATTGTAATAAGAGTACTGCTGAGATATGGTGAAACGAAGATGAGTTGTGAAGGATCTTCGGCTTCCTCGTCGTGGTGGCATTGACATTGAGATGACGCTCGACAAGTAATCGCTCATTTTGGAAGCTTTCGCTCATTTCGAAAGCTTTCATTCTCATCTCAACATCAATACGACGTTATCACCTAGAGATCACCCAAAACTCGACAATAGCAATAATAGTCTAGTGAGAATAAACCTTATAATATTGATTTTTAAAATAATGACATTAATGGTGATAACAATAAATTTTACAAAATATAATATTAAACTTATAAAATGTCATGTAAGAAAAAAAAATTGCAATGTCTAGAAATATAATGGTCTCAATGATTGATTTGATATTTTGTGATAACACGGTTTTGTATTACATTTTCTTCTGCATGCGTTAAGGAATAGAAATAAACTAGCGTCGTTGATATGCACTAATTTGGTTCGTATCTCACTTCGCTCTAATACACCTACGTAACGAAGCACCATCATTATCTCTACATCTCAGTGTATTACAGCAGAGTGAAGACTCAGATAGTCAGAATCACGACTGAAGTGCTTCACTATTTCTAGTTATGATTCACGAGTGTAAGTGGATGTTGTAAAATCATATCACTGTGATGATGATTCTTGTTAGTTACGGCTATATTATTGCAGTCGGTATTCGAGATAATGAGGGGTGAAATAAGAAGTTTTTTTTATTTACCTTCATTATATCCAAGGGAAAGCTTTTGATTTTGTTAGGTGTTTTTAACTTTTTATTATTGTTCATTGTATATTGTTTAGGTTGTGCAATGTATGGCCAAAAATGTAATGAGTTAAGAGCCGTACTCTGTAGCTCGGCCTAGGTCACCCAAGTAAGTATCATAAATCTCGAAAACAATAACATTGTTCGAATTTTGGTAGTATCGAAGTCGATACAGATGTTCTCTCCTGGAAAGCTTCTTAATCGAAAATAGTTTGACAATTCGATACGAGATGGTAGCACATGTAGCATCAATACTGCAGCCAGGAAAAGTTGAAGATTTGGTTCAAAAGTTGCTCGACATGTAGCGCTAGTTACTTCTTTATGGGGGAGGCGAGAACTTCTTTGTCGACTGAGGGTTAAGCAGTTTATGGGGTGGTGAAATAATTCTCCATCAGCACAGATAGCGTTGAGGGAGGTCCGGCTAACGGTTCACTTTCAACAATATGAATTTCTAATTCTTTGGTAAAACTGTTTTGCCATGCTGTTGACCTATCAGTTTTTAATTTTGTTAACATAAATCCGGGCATGAAAGTTTTTTTTGCAAATATATTTATATGTATACGTACAAATTGATGGTTGCAGAATAAGTTCATTACAAAAAATAAAATCAGTTTCATGAACATCAATCAACTACAGGACTACCATTCATCAATGCAACCTTTAATTGTAGACTAGGGTTGAAGTTCAAAATCTGGGTACCCTAAACGGAAATGTTTCAAAATCATATCGACAAAATAAAAATAAAAAATCAATGAAGTAATCCCAAACAATATGGATAGTAAAACATACGAATTTAATTAAAACCCCATTGCTACTAATTTTGTATAATTTGTATCAGACAAAATAGAAACACAATGTTGCCTTTAAATATTGTATATATGGTTTTCGGTAAGGAAATGAGATATACAAAAAAATCGGATAATAATATAGTATTTTGTACATGCACACACACAGTCAATAATATAACGAGCAGTTGTGTGTGTGGTTTATCTTCCTCGACGAATCGCCACCCATGTTGGTGGGTGGACAGTGTTTAATAATAAGAACATAATTTTTAAGTAATAAAAACAGCATACCACAAACGCATCATTTATACTTCCCAACTAATTAACTGTTTCACACGATTGCCAGTGAAACCAACCGCGCACATTAATTAATTCCATCATATGTCAAACAATCAACCTTGTTGATGTTGAATGAACTTCTCATTAAATAAAGAGATTTAAATGTTCACCTTTAAAAGATTTTTCTATGTCGTCACATCCACATCAACAATGAAATGTTGCCAACGTTTTTATATGGATCTATTCCCATTGATTCGGTCATACCCGCGTTAAGTCTCCTTGGAGGGAAGCCATCTTTTGACTTATGTAACAGCTAATTCAGGCAGGACAAGACTGTTTCATGAGGGAGGAACTCAGTGCTGACTGTCGATCCATCACCGAAGGATTTAATTGTGCTACACCATCAGTTCACGCAGTGTCTGGTAATGGAGAAAAATCCTGTTAGAGTAAGTTTTTTGTTTTACTTGTTTTTTATTGTCATCTGAACATAAAGAAGTCGGCATCTAATTTGAGGGAGTGAATTTATAGAGTGCATCGTGCACTCGTGTGTTGATTGTTAGTTGCAGTTTATTACAAAAAAAAAAGTGCATTCAATATTTTTTTTTATTAATTTTAAAATTGCTTATTGGTTCAAGTGTGAAAATCAAGAATCGCTTTTTTTTAGATTTCCAATCACTGAAAAAATTAGTATAGTTCGTTTAGGAATTAGTGGATTAATGTTTTTCTACACTAATGATCGCTAATTTTAAAAATACATTCTTACACGTTTTTACATTATTAACAGTGGCAGTTTTAAAGGCGCTGTATAATTAGTTTTGTTTAGTCGGTTAGATTGTGGGGAAAAAAACAAAGCCTTATTTATGTTTGTTCGACAACCAAAGCCACGGGTTATGCGAGTGACAGATTGAAGCATGGCCGGCTACAAAGTCGTCTAAGATCGACGTTTGTGAGCGATGGATTAGGTGTCCCAAAAATAGTACTGACATTTTTTAAAAATTAATTTGACATTTTTATTATTTTAGAAAAGACTGTTGAGTTTATTTATTGAAACAAATACATATTATTTTAACGGCATCTGAATTATTACCAGTAGATACACGTTTTAGGGTGTGTCACACTTAAGTAGGCCTAATATTTTAAGAGTTTCGATGAGTCAAGAGGTTTGTCTACCTTGTTCACTTATCTCTGCACGCGCGAGTATTTCAGTCGTCCCTTGAATGTATTTTTAACACTGTTTAAGAAATAACAAAACAGTACCAACCAACGCACGAGAGCTTCTCTCTCTCTCTCTCTCTCTCTCTCTCTCTCTCTCTCTCTCTCTCTCTCTCTCTCTCTCTGTCTCTCTCTCCTCATAATCTCACCCAACCGACTTCCTCATAGCCAAAAACATTAAAATTTTAATACCGAGAGACCACTATATAATATTTTACTTGTATAATGAATGAGACAGACATGAATGATCTTTCTTGTTTACTCGTTAGTGTAAGTGTCATGCCCAATGCGTGGGTCATAATAACAATTATTGTAATGGATATTATGTATTTATAGTTATAATTTCAATTTATCTTATCACCTCAATTTTGGAAGACAAATTCAATTTTGTTTGTTTTACTATTCTCATTATTTAAAGTAATTTTCTACTGGAGTCTACGTAACCTACGTATTGTATTGTAAAGCATTTCTTACATGTATTATTATGGTAAATGGTTGGGTGGAAGATACGGTCTAGCAGGCCTTAATCCCGCCTCCAATGGAGAGGTTATAATCAATGAATCCATCAATCAATCTCTCTCGTATTCGAATTATTTGTTTTGCGTGGTGAAGGGGGGGGGGAGGGAGTGTGCGGGGGCGTATTTCAGGGGGGAGGGGGGAGTATTTACTCGATGTCAAGAGAGGATCTACAAGATTGTCCACGCATGTTTTGAACTGACAATCAGACTCAACACAAGAGGCTCAAGTTCTCTCACACTATTAATAATGATTAATTAATTATTATTATTATACGCATCAAATAAATAAATAATTGCTTGCATTGCGTGTGAACAGAAACTGTAGAATGAAATGATAAGAAAATTTAGCATTAATTAAATGTATTATTTATTCAAATGTGACAATAAAATAGAAACAATGGACCTTAAAAATTCTTTGGTTAACATTACTGACAAACGATAGTAAATTGTGTTGCTCATTTCACTCTACTGAACCTTACCACCAATTGTTTAGTGTTTAATACTTTTTCAATATAGATCCCGACTCAACCTACGAAAGAATAATTTGCGGTTATAGGCCGTAATATTGACACCTTGACTACACATTTGTTAAATAGGTCAAGACTGTAGCAAGGAAGCAGACTGGATATCCGAGTTTTAGCCCAAGTCGCTGGTACTTGTTCATTCATTCATTCATTCATCCACCTACTCAGTTGTACCTCTAAAAACAGTATTTTGTCAAATGAGATAATATTTTCACTGAACATCGATTCTTGCCCTTGACTGAAACACTATCTATAAACGATATGTGAGAAAATAGAACACCCTTTACGAACACCTCTACTCAAATGTCACACTCTTGATTAGCGCTATTGCATCAATATGACATGTGCGCTAAATGTCAAACTCGACCTCTATAGCCGAGTGTTGTTACAGCTATAAGAAGTGTTGAAAGGATGTCTGTGAGTGTGACCTACATACGCCGCTTTTCAAGAGCGCTTCTAAAAGAAGAACTGGACCAACGTCCATAGACAAATTAGTTGTCAACAGATCGACCACAGACTATTTACATGTGGTACCTCGCCGAATATAATACATCTTTCGTTCCGAACTATATCAATGTTTATTTTGAATGAATTCAATGCCAATTTAAAATGTATTTTAGCTATAATATTTTCTATTTACCTGAAATAGTAATCCATTTAACGACGTACGTATTTTCACCGTTTGTGCTTATAATTATTTTGAGATAATCCAAACATATTGAACGTCTTAACTTTTTGCATTATAATTATTTTTGAGTAATAATTTTTTTTAACGAGAGTGCAAATTTTCAATCCATTTAATAGATAAATAAATAAATTTGTATTTTATGTCTATACCCACTCATTTACAAGAAATGATTTTCAATGGGGAATATTTATACAATTTATTATGTACTTAGTTGCTATGACTCTCTTAAGTCACCGTTTACATGTAGGGCCTACAACAGTATCATATAGACATATAAAAGTCAAGTTCCAAAGCTAAAAAAAAAAAAAAAAAAAATAGCTCGAACCGGATTAGACTCCTGGGCCCGGATTCACAAGAGGTCCGAAGTCTTTTTCTGGTCTTAACTTTAAGACCGGCCTAACTTTGAACCTCTTGTAAAACCAGACCCAGGTTACATGAAAAAGTTACTAATTTCAAGTAGGAACAAGGCCACACAATGAGCATTTCAATAATAGTCTGTTCTCAGATATTTTCCTGGATTCACAAGAGGTTCAAAGTTAGGCCGGCCAAAACCAAAACAAGACTTAGGACATCTTGTGAATCTGGGCCCTGGACATTCGACATTGGAAGCAGGAATAAACTAACAGCACCATCAAGCCGAGAGCGTTTGAGAGTTAGTCGAAAGGATGTTATAGAACACACATGTTTTTTGATGAATGTAACGAACACCAATAGTCTTCTTGGCACCTCAGAGCGAGGAATCACGCACGGTAAAAAAATCACCTTGGAATCACGTGAAAACTAGTTCAGTTGTGACGCCACATGGGCCACTCGAAATAGAGAGGTAGGAATCTCAGACAGTAAATATTTTCGTGTGGTTGGTAACCCTTGTTACACTTTATAAACATGACCGAGGTTGTATTGGATGACATCATGACTAAGTTTTGTTTTGTTGGCCTACGTGACGTAGCGATCCAAGGATCGCGAGAATAACAGCTGGGACTTAGTTCGAATGTCTTTTAGAAATTGGATCATCGTCTCTACATGATTAAGGGCCGGTATTTCAATGTCCAGTTAAAATTTACTTTTCAGTTAAATTGTTTTCACCATGACAACGGCCAATAGAAATACACCAAACTGGGCTTACCTGACAGTTAAATTTACTTGACACTTTAACTGGACATTGAAATACCGCCCTAAGTGGTATCTAGCTTATCTAGCTATCTATAGTCAAATTACATTACACAAGAAACAAAGTGAATTTAGAACTTCGGGTCACTCAAATATGGAAACTATCGTAATTTGGTCCAGGAATGAATTTTAAGTCTCAAGAGTAGGCTCTTCTTCTTTGAGTTCTTTGAGCCACCTGAAGTTCTAAATTCACTTTGATTCTAAAATGTGATTTGACTTTAGCTAACTGTATTAGACAAGATCTCTCAAATATATGTGTAGGATCGCATATAAATACAGCGCTACACTTGATTAGCGAAGTCTGTAAATAATCAATTAACAACTCTTAATTCTTCCCGAGCCTGACTAATTGGTCCGTGCATCCTTCCCCCTTCGGCCACCCATCGTATCTGGCCACTCTCCGGCCCTCCAACCCCCCCCCCCCCCCCCCCCCTCCCGCTTCCAACTAGGTGGTCTTTGCTTCTTCCTATCGGCATTATATTGTCTAGTCTCCCAACACATTGACACGTGTCTTGTTTATCTATCTCACTCTAAGCTCTTTAAAATAAAGTCTAAGTGCTCAAGCTTATTGTAAAATAGCATTCTTAAATCTACATTCATTGTATGGTAAAAGATAGCGTTATCAACTGTGTTTCCAGTTAAGTCCCACAAAATGTAACAATTTCACCATACAGTAATAATTATGATTAAAGAAGTTTGAAAATGAAATCCCCTTTGACTAAAGATGTATCTACATATTTTGTAATAATTATAGTCAAAATGAAATAACCAATTCGCAATCGCAGAGCTTCCATACGCTTCCTAGCGGGAAAACTTGTCCCTAAAGCCAAGGAGTACTGACGTAGCGCGTGCATCGTCTAGATGTCTGCTGATTGGACGACATTGCAACTGTTTGTAAACAAATACCACACAAGTACTCCTTGTAGCCGCCATGTTAGACCGTGACGTTAGGATAATTCGTCCTTGAGATAGCAAATAGTCGAATGTGGATCTCCAATTGTATGACTTAGTGAAATGAGAGTGTCACATGAATTAGTTAAATGGCAGTGTCGTAGACTTAGGCAAATGACAGTGGCGTATAATGACTTGGTCAAATGAAATGTCATATGATCAGATCGAATACTGAAAATAACTTCTCTCTCCAGAAATGAACAATGATTCACGCTACAACGTGTACTGTATGTTCACTTCGAGCGACTACGATGTGGACGGACGCACTCGCAGCACACGTGGCATGTGACATGCCGTTCACATCTCCCTGCCTCAGTCACATGGCGTTCACATCCATTTAGCTCAGTCACGTGCCGTTCACATCTCCTTGTCTCAGTCACATGTCGTTCACATCTCCTTGCCTCAGTCACATGGCGTTCACATCTCCTTGTCTCAGTCACATGTCGTTCACATCTCCTTGTCTCAGTCACATGACAGTCACATCTCCTTGTCTCAGTCACATGCCGTTCACATCTCCTTGTCTCAGTCACACGCCGTTCACATCTCCTTGTCTCAGTCACATGACAGTCACATCTCCTTGTCTCAGTCATGCCGTCCACATCTCCTTGTCTCAGTCACATGACAGTCACATCTCCTTGTCTCAGTCACATGCCGCTCACATCTCCTTGTCTCAGTCACATGACAGTCACATCTCCTTGTAACAGTCACATGCCGTTCACATCTCCTTGTTCAGTCACACGCCGTTCACATCTCCTTGTCTCAGTCACATGACAGTCACATCTCCTTGTCTCAGTCATGCCGTTCACATCTCCTTGTCTCAGTCACATGACAGTCACATCTCCTTGTCTCAGTCACATGCCGTTCAAATATCCTTGTCTCAGTCACACGCCGTTCACATCTCCTTGTCTCAGTCACACGCCGTTCACATCTCCTTGTCTCAGTCACATGCCGTTCACATCTTCTTGTCTCAGTCACATGGCGTTCACATCTCCTTGTCTCATTCACATGCCGTTCACATCTCCTTGTCTCAGTCACATGCCGTTCACATCTCCTTGTCTCAGTCACATGAAAGTCACATCTTCTTGTCTCAGTCACATGGCGTTCAAATATCCTTGTCTCAGTCAAACGCCGTTCACATCTCCTTGTCTCAGTCACACGCCGTTCACATCTCCTTGTCTCAGTCACATGCCGTTCACATCTCCCTGTCTCAGTCACATGTCGTTCACATCTCCTTGTCTCAGTCACATGCCGTTCACATCTCCTTGTCTCAGTCACATGCCGTTCACATCTTCTTGTCTCAGTCACATGGCGTTCAAATATCCTTGTCTCAGTCACACGCCGTTCACATCTCCTTGTCTCAGTCACATGCCGTTCACATCTCCTTGTCTCAGTCACATGCCGTTCACATCTTCTTGTCTCAGTCACATGGCGTTCAAATATCCTTGTCTCAGTCACACGCCGTTCACATCTCCTTGTCTCAGTCACACGCCGTTCACATCTTCTTGTCTCAGTCACATGCCGTTCACATCTCCTTGTCTCAGTCACATGTCGTTCACATCTCCTCGTCTCAGTCACATGACAGTCACATCTCCTTGTCTCAGTCACATGCCGTTCACATCTCCTTGTCTCAGTCACATGCCGTTCACATCTCCTGGTCTCAGTCACATGCCGTTAACATCTCCTTGTCTCAGTTACATGACAGTCACTTGATGGAAACAAATGTGGATGAAATGATGCGCATAATATGCCATTTATACTAATGAACTCACCAAACCTCCTATACTCTAAATTCAAAAATAGAAAGCTGTAACAATTATGCTGGCACTGCATCCAATGAGTTTAATCTGTGACAGTTTTGTATGTGAATTTAATAGCAACCTTTAGTTTTTGGTTGAATAAGTCATCAACGCTCCCCCCCCCCCCCCCCCCTCCCCCTAGAATGAGCTTATTTTCATACCCTGTTCATAAAAACTCCAATACAGTTATTCATTTTCACCATGTTATCATCCGTCGATTACTTGACATAGCTGTACAATCTTTGTTCTTTTCTGCTAATATTTATTCCATTCCACCCCTACATATTAGTTGGCTACTATACCTATAGGTACCACGAAAATTTATCATTAACGTTTATTTTATTTGGGTAACGGGATCAACCCCTTTCGCCACCCACGATGCCTATAAAAAAACGAATGTGAGAGAGAGGAGAGGAGGATGGAATGATGAATGAGAAGGAAGGGAACTACTACATTTACTTGTTTAAATTTTTAATAGTGTTCCCCAGTAACACCAAATGTTAAGAAATAAAACTTATGATTGTAGGCTACGTCAAGGTTACGTACTTGAAGCATAGTATTAATTAAGTTTATTTAAGAACACATTTTCACTTATAGATATGTACAAAAATGAGACTGCATAATAACAATGATGCTACTATAAGAGTTCCTTGTCAAATGATACAATGACAATGTGTTATGTTTTTCTCTTGTTTCGTACAGCCGACCCAAATTGCAGACCGCAAAATCCTACGACTGCGTGTTGAAACCGTGAGGGGGAATCTTCAAGGCGTTAAGGATGCGCTGGCTCAAGGTAAAGTCGCGCCAATACTATTTATAATGCGGGTCTAAAGGATATTAGTCGGTTTATTAACATTAGGGATCCATAACATTATTGACTTGACGCTATAAAAGCTAAGTATGAGATAATTTGATTTAGAGTTAATTTGTCGAATCCTTGAGAAGTTTAATGCATCTTTTAATTTTCATGTTTACTAATTAAATAAATGTTAAATTTTACACTAATGTTAAAATAGATTCTTTTTCCTATATTTTTCCCCAAAAAATATTTGTTAATACTTATACTGGTTATTTTTTATTTGTAGTTGTTTTAAAGATGAATTATAATTTTGTTTAAATTTGAACCAAATTTGAGGGCAATTTCCAATAAAACAAAAATGTCTGTATTCATTTAGTAAGAAGTCAGAATACCTGGCATAAATCTAAAAACCCAATTACCAAATATTTTGCAATAGCTCTCAATTCTTATTGTTAGAGCAACGTTTGAATTTTTGTTTCTAAAAGGCGCTGCTTTTTTTTATAAAATGCGTTAATTTTTGTATTATTTCCTCTGTAATTTTACAATTCTCTATTCTATTTTTTTTTTGAATTTCATTAAGCTGCTCAGTATTTTTATTATTTCAGACTTATATGAGATGCTGTTGTTCTGTTTAGGGGTGGCTGTGGACCAACCGTTTCGGTCAGGGGAGTGGAACGCTCTAATGCATGCCAGCAGTCTGGGGCACCATCCCATCGTGGAGTATCTACTGGAAGCCGGAGCAGACCCGAACTTTCACAAGGGTAAGAGCCCATTTTATACATCGGGATTAGAGCTGAGCGCGTGTCGTGAGTGTGCGTGAGTGTGGACTTAATGAAATAAGTCGTGAGTGATTGTGCAAGATACTTGACTCACGCGTGAAACGTGACATGCGTGATTGTGCGTGTCACGTTATCCATTTTGTTAGGGAAGGCTCATGAAAAATAAATATTCCTCGTAGTACCTAAAAACGGAAGGCCTATATCTAAAAATACGGACTATATAATTTTTATATCTGAGAAGTGTATATTTCCAATTCTATTAGCATTTTAAGTTTGAAATTTGGAACTTCCCGCTCCGTAATTGAAAAACGGCTCGTGACGTCATAATTCTTGTCAACAACTGCCTCCTTGAAGTATTCTTAATAATATCAAAGATATTAAGTTGGACATTTTACGATATCTAGGATGCAGTGACTTTACAACAATGTCTTTTATACCACTTTTTTCTTCAGAAAATACATTTTGATACAGTATTTACCAAAACGTGTTTAAAATAATGCAATTATTTAACATATTGTTGATAATTAATGTTGAGCAGTGTTCATTTACTAACTAGAAATAAACGTTGATTTATTTTAAGTCTTATGAGAGCAATAATCTACTAAATTGTGGGATTTCAGTACTATTTGTATGATATAAAATGATTGTTAACAGAGTTATGACGTCAGAAACTTTTGATCACGAGCAAGATGGCGCAGGTCCGTTTCTGAGCGTGTTTTGACAGCAATATCTTTGACTTGCTGTTAAAGAGATGTTAATGCACCTTTCGAGCCGAAACCAATTACTTCCCGTTTATTTTAACTTGAGGTAATTAGTAGGCAAATAAAAAAAATGTGTGAGCCTTCCCTATTGAACATTACATTATCTTTAAAAAAAAAATGTTTTTGAAACCGTTAGTATTAACAAAAATCTGGTACCTTACAACTTTTCATTTATTGCCATTTGCTTCTCAGTCTCACCGTGGTCATGCATGTAAATGTAAATGAAAAATAACAATCATGCTAACCATCCCTGAATTTAAGTCGTGACTCGTGCGTGACTGAATATGATGTGTGATATGGCGTGAGTGTGTGAGAAATATATTAATTTCTAGCGTGAGTGTGCGTGATCGTGTAGCGATAATACCCGTACGTGCGTGAGTGTGCGTGATTAGAGAAGGTTCGCTCGTGATCGTGACCCGGCGTGAGTCAAAAGTCACTCACGCGCTCACCTCTAATCGGGATTCATTCCGAGTTTATAGTTACAACCCAGAAACACTGATGGTTTGTGGATTTGTTTTCCGTCACCATTAAATGGCGAAAACAAATATATAAGAGCATAATGGGGCAATGTTCCTGTCTATTTTGTTTTAATTATAATTAATAAGTATTCTCATATGTATTTGTAGGATTTCAACAAAAGTAGTTGATAAAGATTTTATGAAAAAGTAAAAAATAAGGACAATTCCTGAACTTGGAAGGTATCGTCTGTGAGCAACAATAATATACGGTTCTACGATACATCGAGGGCAAAAGAAAAAAATCTATCTTTACTTTTTACTTCGTAGTGATAGCTTTCAAACATGGAATTTATTGTTGTAACGTTTGGATAAATGGAAATGGAAATGGGAGATAGGCACATCTAAAATATGTATTAATGGTGGAGGGGTCTAAGAGTGGCCAAATATATACCAGCATTCAAATATGCTCCTTCGATCATTGTCGATGAGAACACCACTGTCTATTCCTCTTTTATATCGCAGTGTTTCATAATATTACTATGGGATGCCAAGTTTATTTCACAACCTACTAATGGAAATGTAATTGATAGTGATACCTTATTTCTTAATTTCATGTCAAGTGAAAATCGCAAATTGGAAGCTTTCCAAGATCTATTGATTGGGAAATCATTCAGCATGCACAGTTGAGATCCAATAATCGGTCTTAAAATCTCGGACTATCATCATTATTGGCCAGTTAATTGACCCTGGGAAGGTTTCTAGGAAAAAAAATACATTTGAAATAATAAAATAGTACAGGGAAGTTTATAAAAATAGCTAAACGATGATATGATTACAAATAAGTTTTGTTTTCATATTTTACATACAGTACGAACTTGACACGTCTTACCGACAGAGATGGCTCAGTGCGTAGCACACGAGGCTCTATTTCGGGAGGTCGCCGGTTCGATACCCGACCCGCTATACCGGCCATCCTGACAGAAAGTTTTTCCGAGTTCCCTACGAAATACGAATAATTATTGAGTATTGACTCCCGTGTTATTGTTTCCAGAGTTGTTCACTCCCTTGATGGCTGCCTGCGCTTCTAGCACAGACAACACACTGTGTTAAACATCTGCTCCATTACAAGGCCAATGTAAACGCTGTGGAGATTATATTGACACGTGTTATATTGTTTACAGAGTTGTTCACTCCCTTGATGGCCGCCTGCGCTTCTAATACAGACAACGAGGACAAGCTAGTGCACTGTGTTAAACATCTGCTCCGTTACAAGGCCAATGTAAACGCTGTGGAGATTATATTGACACGTGTTATATTGTTTCCAGAGTTGTTCACTCCCTTGATGGCCGCCTGCGCTTCTAACACAGACAACGAGGACAAGCTAGTGCACTGTGTTAAACATCTGCTCCGTTACAAGGCCAATGTAAACGCTGTGGATATTATATTGACACGTGTTATATTGTTTCCAGAGTTGTTCACTCCCTTGATGGCCGCCTGCGCTTCTAACACAGACAACGCACTGTGTTAAACATCTGCTCCGTTACAAGGCCAATGTAAACGCTGTGGAGATTATATTGACACGTGTTATATTGTTTCCAGAGTTGTTCACTCCCTTGATGGCCGCCTGCGCTTCTAACACAGACAACGCACTGTAATAAACATCTGCTCCGTTACAAGGCCAATGTAAACGCTGTGGATATTATATTGACACGTGTTATATTGTTCCCAGAGTTGTTCACTCCCTTGATGGCCGCCTGCGCTTCTAACACAGACAACGAGGACAAGCTAGTGCACTGTGTTAAACATCTGCTCCGTTACAAGGCCAATGTAAACGCTGTGGAGATTATATTGACACGTGTTATATTGTTTCCAGAGTTGTTCACTCCCTTGATGGCCGCCTGCGCTTCTAACACAGACAACGAGGACAAGCTAGTGCACTGTGTTAAACATCTGCTCCGTTACAAGGCCAATGTAAACGCTGTGGAGATTATATTGACACGTGTTATATTGTTTCCAGAGTTGTTCACTCCCTTGATGGCCGCCTGCGCTTCTAACACAGACAACGCACTGTGTTAAACATCTGCTCCGTTACAAGGCCAATGTAAACGCCGTGGAGATTATATTGACACGTGTTATATTGTTTCCAGAGTTGTTCACTCCCTTGATGGCCGCCTGCGCTTCTAACACAGACAACGAGAACAAGCTAGTGCACTGTGTTAAACATCTGCACCGTTACAAGGCCAATGTAAACACTGTGGAGATTATATTGACACGTGTTAAATTGTTTCCAGAGTTGTTCACTCCCTTGATGGCCGCCTGCGCTTCTAACACAGACAACGAGGACAAGCTAGTGCACTGTGTTAAACATCTGCTCCGTTACAAGGCCAATGTAAACGCTGTGGAGATTATATTGACACGTGTTATATTGTTTCCAGAGTTGTTCACTCCCTTGATGGCCGCCTGCGCTTCTAACACAGACAACGAGGACAAGCTAGTGCACTGTGTTAAACATCTGCTCCGTTACAAGGCCAATGTAAACGCTGTGGAGATTATATTGACACGTGTTATATTGTTTCCAGAGTTGTTCACTCCCTTGATGGCCGCCTGCGCTTCTAACACAGACAACGCACTGTGTTAAACATCTGCTCCGTTACAAGGCCAATGTAAACGCCGTGGAGATTATATTGACACGTGTTATATTGTTTCCAGAGTTGTTCACTCCCTTGATGGCCGCCTGCGCTTCTAACACAGACAACGAGAACAAGCTAGTGCACTGTGTTAAACATCTGCACCGTTACAAGGCCAATGTAAACACTGTGGAGATTATATTGACACGTGTTATATTGTTTCCAGAGTTGTTTACTCCCTTGATGGCCGCCTGCGCTTCTAACACAGACAACGAGGACAAGCTAGTGCACTGTGTTAAACATCTGCTCCGTTACAAGGCCAATGTAAACGCTGTGGAGATTATATTGACACGTGTTATATTGTTTCCAGAGTTGTTCACTCCCTTGATGGCCGCCTGCGCTTCTAACACAGACAACGAGGACAAGCTAGTGCACTGTGTTAAACAACTGCTCCGTTACAAGGCCAATGTAAACGCTGTGGAGATTATATTGACACGTGTTATATTGTTTCCAGAGTTGTTCACTCCCTTGATGGCCGCCTGCGCTTCTAACACAGACAACGCACTGTGTTAAACATCTGCTCCGTTACAAGGCCAATGTAAACGCTGTGGAGATTATATTGACACGTGTTATATTGTTTCCAGAGTTGTTCACTCCCTTGATGGCCGCCTGCGCTTCTAGCACAGACAACGCACTGTGTTAAACATCTGCTCCGTTACAAGGCCAATGTAAACGCTGTGGAGATCATATGGACACGTGTTATATTGTTTCCAGAGTTGTTCACTCCCTTGATGGCCGCCTGCGCTTCTAACACAGACAACGAGGACAAGCTAGTGCACTGTGTTAAACATCTGCTCCGTTACAAGGCCAATGTAAACGCTGTGGAGATTATATTGACACGTGTTATATTGTTTCTAGAGTTGTTCACTCCCTTGATGGCCGCCTGCGCTTCTAACACAGACAACGAGGACAAGCTAGTGCACTGTGTTAAACATCTGCTCCGTTACAAGGCCAATGTAAACGCTGTGGAGATTATATTGACACGTGTTATATTGTTTCCAGAGTTGTTCACTCCCTTGATGGCCGCCTGCGCTTCTAACACAGACAACGAGGACAAGCTAGTGCACTGTGTTAAACATCTGCTCCGTTACAAGGCCAATGTAAACGCTGTGGAGATTATATTGACACGTGTTATATTGTTTCCAGAGTTGTTCACTCCCTTGATGGCCGCCTGCGCTTCTAACACAGACAACGAGGACAAGCTAGTGCACTGTGTTAAACATCTGCTCCGTTACAAGGCCAATGTAAACGCTGTGGAGATTATATTGACACGTGTTATATTGTTTCCAGAGTTGTTCACTCCCTTGATGGCCGCCTGCGCTTCTAACACAGACAACGCACTGTGTTAAACATCTGCTCCGTTACAAGGCCAATGAAAACGCCGTGTAGATTATATTGACACGTGTTATATTGTTTCCAGAATTGTTCACTCCCTTGATGGCCGCCTGCGCTTCTAACACAGACAACGAGGACAAGCTAGTGCACTGTGTTAAACATCTGCTCCGTTACAAGGCCAATGTAAACGCTGTGGAGATTATATTGACACGTGTTATATTGTTTCCAGAGTTGTTCACTCCCTTGATGGCCGCCTGCGCTTCTAATACAGACAACGAGGACAAGCTAGTGCACTGTGTTAAACATCTGCTCCGTTACAAGGCCAATGTAAACGCTGTGGAGATTATATTGACACGTGTTATATTGTTTACAGAGTTGTTCACTCCCTTGATGGCCGCCTGCGCTTCTAACACAGACAACGAGGACAAGCTAGTGCACTGTGTTAAACATCTGCTCCGTTACAAGGCCAATGTAAACGCTGTGGAGATTATATTGACACGTGTTATATTGTTTCCAGAGTTGTTCACTCCCTTGATGGCCGCCTGCGCTTCTAACACAGACAACGCACTGTGTTAAACATCTGCTCCGTTACAAGGCCAATGTAAACGCTGTGGAGATTATATTGACACGTGTTATATTGTTTCTAGAGTTGTTCACTCCCTTGATGGCTGCCTGCGCTTCTAACACAGACAACGAAGACAAGCTAGTGCACTGTGTTAAACATCTGCTCCGTTACAAGGCCAATGTAAACGCTGTGGAGATTATATTGACACGTGTTATATTGTTTCCAGAGTTGTTCACTCCCTTGATGGCCGCCTGCGCTTCTAACACAGACAACGAGGACAAGCTAGTGCACTGTGTTAAACATCTGCTCCGTTACAAGGCCAATGTAAACGCTGTGGAGATTATATTGACACGTGTTATATTGTTTCCAGAGTTGTTCACTCCCTTGATGGCCGCCTGCGCTTCTAACACAGACAACGCACTGTGTTAAACATCTGCTCCGTTACAAGGCCAATGTAAACGCCGTGGAGATTATATTGACACGTGTTATATTGTTTCCAGAGTTGTTCACTCCCTTGATGGCCGCCTGCGCTTCTAACACAGACAACGAGGACAAGCTAGTGCACTGTGTTAAACATCTGCTCCGTTACAAGGCCAATGTAAACGCTGTGGAGATTATATTGACACGTGTTATATTGTTTCCAGAGTTGTTCACTCCCTTGATGGCCGCCTGCGCTTCTAACACAGACAACGAGGACAAGCTAGTGCACTGTGTTAAACATCTGCTCCGTTACAAGGCCAATGTAAACGCTGTGGAGATTATATTGACACGTGTTATATTGTTTCCAGAGTTGTTCACTCCCTTGATGGCCGCCTGCGCTTCCAACACAGACAACGAGGACAAGCTAGTGCACTGTGTTAAACATCTGCTCCGTTACAAGGCCAATGTAAACGCTGTGGAGATTATATTGACACGTGTTATATTGTTTCCAGAGTTGTTCACTCCCTTGATGGCCGCCTGCGCTTCCAACACAGACAACGAGGACAAGCTAGTGCACTGTGTTAAACATCTGCTCCGTTACAAGGCCAATGTAAACGCTGTGGAGATTATATTGTCACGTGTTATATTGTTTCCAGAGTTGTTCACTCCCTTGATGGCTGCCTGCGCTTCTAGCACAGACAACGAGGACAAGCTAGTGCACTGTGTTAAACATCTGCTCCGGTTCAAGGCCAATGTAAACGCTGTGGAGATTATATTGTCACGTGTTATATTGTTTCCAGAGTTGTTCACTCCCTTGATGGCCGCCTGCGCTTCTAACACAGACAACGAGGACAAGCTAGTGCACTGTGTTAAACATCTGCTCCGTTACAAGGCCAATGTAAACGATGTGGATATTATATTGACACGTGTAATATTGTTTCCAGAGTTGTTCACTCCCTTGATGGCTGCCTGCGCTTCTAACACAGACAACGAGGACAAGCTAGTGCACTGTGTTAAACATCTGCTCCGTTACAAGGCCAATGTTAACGCTGTGGAGATTATATTGACACGTGTTATATTGTTTCCAGAGTTGTTCACTCCCTTGATGGCCGCCTGCGCTTCTAACACAGACAACGAAGACAAGCTAGTGCACTGTGTTAAACATCTGCTCCGTTACAAGGCCAATGTAAACGCTGTGGAGATTATATTGACACGTGTTATATTGTTTCCAGAGTTGTTCACTCCCTTGATGGCCGCCTGCGCTTCTAACACAGACAACGAGGACAAGCTAGTGCACTGTGTTAAACATCTGCTCCGTTACAAGGCCAATGTAAACGCTGTGGAGATTATATTGACACGTGTTATATTGTTTCCAGAGTTGTTCACTCCCTTGATGGCCGCCTGCGCTTCTAACACAGACAACGAGGACAAGCTAGTGCACTGTGTTAAACATCTGCTCCGTTACAAGGCCAATGTAAACGCTGTGGAGATTATATAGACACGTGTTATATTGTTTCCAGAGTTGTTCACTCCCTTGATGGCTGCCTGCGCTTCTAACACAGACAACGAGGACAAGCTAGTGCACTGTGTTAAACATCTGCTCCGTTACAAGGCCAATGTAAACGCTGTGGAGATTATATAGACACGTGTTATATTGTTTCCAGAGTTGTTCACTCCCTTGATGGCCGCCTGCGCTTCTAACACAGACAACGAGGACAAGCTAGTGCACTGTGTTAAACATCTGCTCCGGTTCAAGGCCAATGTAAACGCTGTGGAGATTATATTGACACGTGTTATATTGTTTCCAGAGTTGTTCACTCCCTTGATGGCCGCCTGCGCTTCTAGCACAGACAACGCACTGTGTTAAACATCTGCTCCGTTACAAGGCCAATGTAAACGCAGTGGAGATTATACTGACACGTGTTATATTGTTTCCAGAGTTGTTCACTCCCTTGATGGCCGCCTGCGCTTCTAACACAGACAACGAGGACAAGCTTGTGCACTGTGTTAAACATCTGCTCCGTTACAAGGCCAATGTAAACGCTGTGGAGATTATATTGACACGTGTTAT
The DNA here is from genome assembly GCA_945910005.1 of Isoperla grammatica. Classification (NCBI taxonomy): domain Eukaryota; kingdom Metazoa; phylum Arthropoda; class Insecta; order Plecoptera; family Perlodidae; genus Isoperla; species Isoperla grammatica. The sequence goes on from OX246745.1 coordinate 13,405,517, forward strand.
ATTGTTTCCAGAGTTGTTCACTCCCTTGATGGCCGCCTGCGCTTCTAACACAGACAACGCACTGTGTTAAACATCTGCTCCGTTACAAGGCCAATGTAAACGCTGTGGAGATTATATTGACATTGTTATATTGTTTCCAGAATTGTTCACTCCCTTGATGGTCGCCTGCGCTTCTAACACAGACCACGAGGACAAGCTAGTGCACTGTGTTAAACATCTGCTCCGTTACAAGGCCAATGTAAACGCTGTGGAGATTATATTGACATTGTTATATTGTTTCTAGAGTTGTTCACTCCCTTGATGGCCGCCTGCGCTTCTAACACAGACAACGAGGACAAGCTAGTGCACTGTGTTAAACATCTGCTCCGTTACAAGGCCAATGTAAACGCTGTGGAGATTATATTGACATTGTTATATTGTTTCCAGAGTTGTTCACTCCCTTGATGGCTGCCTACGCTTCCAACACAGACAACGAGGGCAAGCTAGTGCACTGTGTTAAACATCTGCTCCGTTACAAGGCCAATGTAAACGCTGTGGAGATTATATTGGCATTGTTATATTGTTTCCAGAGTTGTTCACTCCCTTGATGGCCGCCTGCGCTTCTAGCACAGACAACGCACTGTGTTAAACATCTGCTCCGTTACAAGGCCAATGTAAACGCTGTGGTGATTATATTGACACGTGTTATATTGTTCACAGAGTTGTTCACTTCCTTGATGGCCGCCTGCGCTTCTAACACAGACAACGAGGACAAGCTAGTGCACTGTGTTAAACATCTGCTCCGTTACAAGGCCAATGTAAACGCTGTGGAGATTATATTGACATTGTTATATTGTTTCCAGAGTTGTTCACTCCCTTGATGGCTGCCTACGCTTCCAACACAGACAACGAGGGCAAGCTAGTGCACTGTGTTAAACATCTGCTCCGTTACAAGGCCAATGTAAATGCTGTGGAGATTATATTGGCATTGTTATATTGTTTCCAGAGTTGTTCACTCCCTTGATGGCCGCCTGCGCTTCTAGCACAGACAACGCACTGTGTTAAACATCTGCTCCGTTACAAGGCCAATGTAAACGCTGTGGAGATCATATGGACACGTGTTATATTGTTTCTAGAGTTGTTCACTCCCTTGATGGCCGCCTGCGCTTCTAACACAAGACAACGCACTGTGTTAAACATCTGCTCCGTTACAAGGCCAATGTAAACGCTGTGGAGATTATATTGACACGTGTTATATTGTTTCCAGAGTTGTTCACTCCCTTGATGGCCGCCTGCGCTTCTAACACAAGACAACGCACTGTGTTAAACATCTGCTCCGTTACAAGGCCAAAGTAAACGCTGTGGAGATTATATTGACACGTGTAATATTGTTTCCAGAGTTGTTCACTCCCTTGATGGCTGCCTGCGCTTCTAACACAAGACAACGCACTGTGTTAAACATCTGCTCCGTTACAAGGCCAATGTAAACGCTGTGGAGATTATATTGACACGTGTTATATTGTTTCCAGAGTTGTTCACTCCCTTGATGGCTGCCTGCGCTTCTAACACAAGACAACGCACTGTGTTAAACATCTGCTCCGTTACAAGGCCAATGTAAACGCTGTGGAGATTATATTGACACGTGTTATATTGTTTCCAGAGTTGTTCACTCCCTTGATGGCCGCCTGCGCTTCTAATACAGACAACGAGGACAAGCTAGTGCACTGTGTTAAACATCTGCTCCGTTACAAGGCCAATATAAACGCTGTGGAGCGACACAGACTCTCGCCACTGATGTTCGCATGTAAACAAGGACACTTGAAGATAGTGCAACAACTACTTGCGAACAAAGTCAGTTTAAACGCTCAGGATAGCCAAGGCTGGACGGTACGTTGGATCATCACATACATTGTTGGGGAATAGTTTTATGTTTTTTTGGATGATTTGTTAGTGGTTATTTATTATTAATAGTTATATCAATGGTTAAGCAGGAGGGACAGTACTATAGTTTTAAATCAGACATCTTAAAAAAATCATAGTTCAAGAATGCTACGCCACATCGAAAAAGTGAGAAGATCCTGGTTTTCTATAAATAATACATACTTTATGATAAATATTTTAAATGTTGTCAGTACGGGTAATATTTTGATTAAATTTATAACAATTCTACTTATAACAATATATAAGAAATATTTAGCATATAGTCTAGTACTTACAAAACCACAAGAGGCTAAGTTGCTAATATGTCACATTTTCGATATTGTGTGGAATTCCAGAGATATCACTAAAACAGAGTAATCCCACGTTGTTAAATAATAGATGGACATTTTATACATTTTGTATGTTTCTGAGAAAACCGCTTTAAAAATGATTGGATCTAAGTGACACATTTAATTGTATTTCCAGGCTTTATTCTGGGCAGTGTCAAAAGGCAAGGTCGAAATAGTGGAGCTACTTATTTCCGAGGGAGCCAACAAGGAAGAGAGGGATCGCAGTGGGGGAACAGCTTTACTCCTCGCTACAAGAAAAGGTTACCATGAGGTATTTAAATAATGATCTACTTTGATTCTTACACTCGGTCTTTCTTACTGGAATGTGATTTTACGAAAACTAGCCGTTTGTCTGCTGCAATCTTTGAGGAATCGGAAATAAAATAATGGAATTGGATTTAAATCAAGTCAGAGATACTAAAACCCAGTCATATTTAATTTGGCAAGAGATATCTTTCACCAAAATCGCAAACTTTACGTCTAAGGTCAAATTTCTATCAATTACCATGGTGATACCATATCTTGATTAATTAAATATCTATCTTATAAAAGAAAACCAAAATATCTTAAACTAGTGAGAGCCGTGCGCGGTAGCTCATGTGCAAGTTGCCCCAAACTAAACGTACATGCCACCTTGAGACGTGGGTTCAAATCCCGAATAAAATGTGTTCTTTAATTGTTCTTCATTTACCACTCCTCATCATCTCGAATAGTATGATTTCAGCTTCAGCAATAGCAACAAGAATTATCATAATAATTGTAAATAGTGACAACATTGTTACAGTATTATATGGTGAACATATTGTTATTAGATTGAGGAGATTCTTCGGTTTGGAATACGCAGACATCACATCAGTGATTCAAAGTCCGACTCGTCTGGATGTCCAAACGAAGACGACAACTCTAACTTCAGCAACAGCATCGACCGTAACGGGTTAGTAGACATCATTGTGACCGATAGAGGTGGCTCAGCGGTAAGACGCGAGACTCTAAGTCGGGAGGTCGCCGGTTCGATTCCAGCCACCGGCAGTCCTGACTGAAGGTTTTTTCCGAGGTTTTCCTCAGTCGTAAAAGCGAATGCTGGGATTGAGTCATACTATCAGCCCTCGGACAATCCTTCCCAACTATCCAAACACCCTAATAACCTAGTTAGTCACCTGAAGAGGGGCACATCAGGTAAAGCTGGTGTGCACCCTATAACGGGTATTCCTACGAAAATTATTATTATTATCATTGTGAGAGTTACGGGTTCGATTCCCACATGGCAATCCCGACTGAAAGTTTTACCGATGTTTTCCACAGTCATAAGGCGATAAAATTTAGATATTCTTTTCTAGTATCTAATTACATTTAAATTAATATATTTACTCCCAATCATATGACTTCCAACTATATATTATATATATAGTCTCCAGTAACTTGTTTTCACCATGGCAACCATTAATCAGGAGCTGTAAAATCAAGTCAGCTGACATTCAAAATATTTAGAGGAAGTCAAAGAACGGGGGAAAAATCAGTGAAGATGACTATGACTCTGAAGCAGGAATGTATGACAAAAAATACTGTACAATTATTACTATTATTTCTTTGGATGTTGCTGTGGTGTATGGTGCTATGGTGTAACTGTTGAAGCCTATATGCAGCTCTAAGTAAATGATCATTGGGATTATTTGGAGTGCAAATGTCAATTAACATATTTGAGTGGATTTTAACAATTTAATAAACAAGACAAATTTGTTAAATACGGTTTATCACAGAACTGAGAATGGAAGCAAGCCCCCCCCCCCCCCCCCCCCCCTTCATTTCTCATACATTTCTCTTGCCTTTTCATTGTTTGTCACAGAACTGAGAAGGGAAGCAAGCCCCTCCCCCCCTCATTTCTCATACATTTCTCTTGCCTTTACATTGTTTATTACAGAACTGAGAAGAAAAGCAAGCCCCCCCCCCCACCCCTCATTTCTCATACATTTCTCTTGCCTTTTCATTGTTTATCACAGAACTGAGAAGAAAAGCAAACCCCCCCCCCCCTAATTTCTCATCCATTTCTCTTGTATTTTCATTGTTTCTCACAGAACTGAGAAGGGAAGCAAGCCCCCTCCCCCTCTCATTTCTCATATCAATGTTGTTTGAAATAATGTATCCACTGCCTTTCTTTCAGAGATTCACTTACCGAGCTATCGATATCCAACCAGCTAAATAAAGATATATCAAAATACTTATCACAACACGATGACGAGTTCAAGAAATTTGGATTGAAACATTCGTGGCCGAGAGAGGAAGCTGACTTGATGAAGGAATTTCAATTTAAAGATTGGAAAAGATCAGAGAACGAAGAAAATCTCTCCATATCGTGAGTATAACTGGTGCAGCTCTCAGTGTACCTTGAAATAGATGGAATTAGAACCCGTCTAAGTTTACGAGCAGCGAGGAGACGACATAGCCGGGCTAAAATAGACTATTCGCTCACTGAACATCTATCTATTCTCATAAAGTTCACCTTCAAAAAAGTCTATTGTGCAATACACGCCACGCAATGTGAAATGTGAAATATGCAATGTGCATTGTGTAGTAATATGCTGAATGCTACAATTATTATTAATACTAAATTAAATGTGCAGTAATAGTGCAGAATGGTGAATATTGGCAATGAATGTCACTATATCTTTGAGGTATAGCACACCGTCTTATAATAATATACTGATATCTCTTAGTTGAGCCTTGAGCCCACTATATTTCAAAGTTCAAACTACTGGAGCGACAGTACAGAACAAGGTTGTTTAATTTTTTATATCACCATACGAAAATAATTCGGATACCAACATAGCGTATTTTCCAAACATCATCGTATGAACAAAAATGTTTTGACGGAATATAAAAAGTATGAAACCTCAAAAATTCGTCTTACTCACTTATGTATGGTTGGTCAGTGTAAAACGTATTATGGACGGTATGCCTGCTCCGATAAACTATATACTTTCTTACATTTGAACATTATTTCATACCCTTTTTTATGTTTCACTCTAAACAAATCTATGTTCATGGCTATTAAAGAAAAAAGAAAACTGCTGTGGAATGACGTTGAATAGATTAATACTTTTTTACATTTGAACATTATTTCACTTTCATGCCCTTTTTTATGTTCACTCCAAACAAATGTAGAAAACCACTGTGGGACGTTGAATAGATTAATACATTACGATATGGTCAATAATCAGCTGCTGTGTTTTCATAAGGAAAGTGTAAAGTGAGTTCGTATTTATGGTTATGATTCACAACACCTTGTCTTTGTTCCAGCCACATCACAGCAATGAAACTTTTGGCCGAGCTTGTGACGCAAACAAGGAATATTCACTCAGTTATGGCATTTATAAGATACAAATTTCAAAATTTCCCACTTGACCACTCTGAAAATAAAAAATGGGCGAGTTCTTCGAAACTGAAATGCCTCTCGCGACTAGCCTACTGGAAAGCGGAGCAACTCTACCTAGAAACTAAGTTTCTACATGAATTCATCAGCAAGGTAAATATCGTCACCAAACAATGTATTAATTGTTAAAATAATCATAGCACAAGGAATTGGCCACTGTTAAAAGTAATTAATAAGCCGGATTGGTTGCGTAAGAACTAAAAACTGTATTAAAACCATTTCAAATATTGTAACTGTTACGATTGTCATTAGAAATTCATTTATTTGTTCCCAAAATATCAACCGTGAGGATAAAAAATATCAGAAACTTTCTCAATCATGTGTTTAGCTTTTTTACGAAGTAACCACTTTTACTTTATTGTTCAAAAGACGTTAATTTGTAGTGGTTTTAATAATGGAACTACCCCTCCCCATCAAATTAAAAATATTTAAGGAAGCAACAAGTTACCAGTGCAATATACGCTATACCGCTAAATGACCTATTTGTCTAAAAAATTGCATTTCAAGAATTTAAAAAGTTACATCATTTTAATGTTTGTGCGGCCGTTTGATGAACACACAATAACCTAGAGGTCATGTTTTAGGTCAGTGGGTCTGACACGGAATGCAGACAGGGCCAAAGTGTACCAACACTATAGGGCTGCCAGAGGCTATTTAGGTTCTGCAATTTATAGATTGGCAAATGGAATTCATTAGTGAAGATCAACGGTCATTGGTCAAGGCTAACGTGTGTATACAAGTGAAGTGGTATCCACGTGATGTTTGGCAACATGGCATTGTGCTGTACAGACCAACAAAAACATTCATCTACAGCTGCTGTCGCTGATACAAATTGATCAATTAATCTGAACAATTAATTAATGAATTAATGAAATGATTATTGTTGAAATGAATTAATGAATTAAATGAATGAATGAATGAATTGAAAAGTTAATCTTTTTACAAATTTCTAGTCTCATCTCTGGTGGAACGGCAAAGAAAGTAAACCAAGAGGCTAATTAATAAATGTATGTCAAAGAACCAAAATCAAACATGTAAAATTTCAATAGATTTGTTGATGGAAATAAAATCTTGATAAATATATATAAAATAAATATATAATACTGTTAACCTATTGGATGTTCTAAAGAACAGGCCCAGTTCAAGTCAGCATTACCCGTGTTCTATCTGTTCTTTCAGATCGAAGACGTGGAAGTTTGTACCTTCAAGATGGACCAGCCAGAACCCAACCCCAGCAACGGAAACATGATGCATACTGACACAATAGACTCCACCTCTAAGTCCAGTTTACTAACAACCATCGTGGTAGCGTCGGCCTGTATAATGGTGGTAGTGTGGAATACTAAAGTCATTAGATCGTTTACTTTGTTTAATTTCTAGTCGAACGGCAAATAAAGTAAACCTAGAGGCTAATTAATAAATGTATATTAAAGAACCAAATTCAAACATGTATGATTTCGATAGTTTTGTTGATGGAAATAAAATCTTTCATCAAGCTTAATTCCTAGTGTTATTTCTCTTCATCTGATCGATTGTCTGTATTATTTTGTATTATTATGGAACTAGTTGGCGTTTTACAAAGAAGCGGAATTTTGTATTTACATCCTAACCCCCCTTCCCCCCCCACACACACACAAACAGTGCTGGAGGATCTGGGCAGATAGAGGCTTTCAGTTGAAAATTTTGCTCATTGACTAATTATTTTTCAAACATAATGTTTTGACAAAATACGTTTGGTGGCGGTGCCGGTCCGATAAATATAATATAATAATATAAATAATAAAATAATATAATATAATATAATATAAATATAATAGTATATTAAATATGTCATAATTTTGAGCTATACTTATTCAATACTAGAAGCTTTCATACTATGCGTGTCTTAAATTAAAAAGTTATTATTATTTCATTATTACTATTTTTTTTTCACAATTTAATTCTTATTATTGTTATTGAAGATTGAACATATTATTTCACTACATTTAAATTTATATAGCAATTAATTCTTTATTCATTTTTATTTTTAATCTTCTCTTTTCAATAGAACAGTTGTTTTTTCCTTGCTATTTTATGAGTTTTCCATTATCAATTGTATTGTTCTACTTATTTTCCTCATTTGTAAATCAATTTATAACTGAATAGGATGGACATTAAATAAATAAATATCTGACATAACATTTTATTTTCGACTTTAAGTTACAAAACACGTTTTGATCAAATTTTTTAAAATAATATATTATTAACGTAATGTGTTCAATTCAAAACGATACGAATATTATATGAAGTTCTTGGATTACAAACATTGCGTCGCTATTGCAGTCACGGTATGTTGTACCGCTGAATAGGCCTGAAATGGGAGAGGCTGAGTTTCTGTTCGGCTGATAAGTGTGAAAGTTGGACGGGAAGATTGGCCGTGTAGATAATTCTATTCAGTGGTAGATGAGTGGCACAGAGGCTTGGGAGGCCGCGTAGATGTGCAGGGGTAGCAAGCCTTTACACACATCACAGTCTAGAATACGTTTCACTTGCGAGGGCACATTAACACTGCGTTGAAGGATGAGCGTGCGTTGTTTTCGAATTAGAAAGTTCTTCTACATTTGACGTTATTCAATAAATTTGAAGTTGGATATTTCACCTTTCATGTCACAGGACGGAATAGATTGACCAGTTCAAAATTTAAAATTATTGAACGAATGCCAATGTTTTAACTAAATCTAAAAATGAAACAAGTTATAAGTTCAAAATTGCACTGATAATAGAAAGACTCTATACATACGGCAGAACGGCATACGATCAACATAGGAAGTTAAAGTGTTACTTGAAACTTCTTACATTGGTGAAACTGAAATCAATATCACAGATCCGAACGGTTTGGGGGCATTTCCTATAATTCCTCCATTCAAAGATAATAGTATTAAAGAAAATAATTAATAATTAATACTGAGAAATGCATTGTTAGATTTACCAGTCAATAAGATGAGTTTTGAATAACGGTAATGCTATTGACTTATTTATTTGTTTAAAGTAAACAGTTAATAAAGAATTCATATTTTTGAATTTACAGAAAAAGTGTGTTAATTATTGAATTTTGTGTACCAGGACTAGTAAATGAAGCTTCGAGTTCGAGCTTCCGAGCTTTAGTATTAGAATTCGAGCTTTAGTATTAGAAATACTATTCACTGTCAGCTAGTTCTTTCATTGAGTTAATGCAACGGTAAGGCAATAAATAAGAAGTGTAACTCATTTATTTAATGCACGATCCTGTAAGATGTTTCCAAAAGTCGCTATTGAATAGAAAGAACATTTGTTTTGTTAGTAGCAAAGGAACAAAATCCTTCTCGAGGGAAACGCAGTATACAGTATACCCTCAGCTACGATAGAAGAGGCTGTATCGACCACGGCTGGTAATCAGTGAGAAAGCTGTGTTGCTGCTGGATTCACTGATAAGATCTCCATGCAAATGATGAATAGAGTATAGAGTAGTGCGAAGCATCCTTGTGAATGGGGAATGGTGATAGTGCACAGACCTCGGACACCCGGCTTAGAACACAATCTCTAGGCTCGATCTCTTGCTCAACACACTCTGGAAATTACTTAATGAGCAACCTACTCGGCAGACACCGCTAATTAATTAGAAAGAGTATTAGGAATAGTAGGATACGTATTTTCGTCGTCGGTGTCCATTAGAATTCTCTGATTAAAATGGTTCGACATCAAACTTTGACGAATGTCTGCCTATTAGATTATTTTTTTTTCATTTTAATATTTCCTTACTTCTATGCAAAGTTTCTGAGAGGGTATTGGGATCCACTATATTTAGCTAAGTGGGTATGATAATAGCACAAGAGTTTGGTTTGGGGGGTTTGCGGTCAGTTTCTGCCACGCTTCCTCAAAGGATTACGACCTACCTACTTCAGAGTAAATGTGGGGATTTATAACCCACAAAACATATTAAAATACTTTTATAAACCTGAAGATCAGTTCCAATTAAATAGACTTAACAAGTTAACAATGTCATGTATAACTTAGCGAAATAACATACATAAAATGTGTTATCTACACTACCTTGGAAATATCCTTCAGTCAGGATGAGATGTATAGTGAGTTTTGAACCGGCTATCTCCTGAATTAAAAACCTCGTGTGCAGTGTGCTCTAGCACTGAGCCATAAAGTAATACAAAGAATAAACAAAGTGATGTCAACATGCAATGATAATTATGTTATACATTTCTATGTATGTTTAGTCTAGATACATGTTTATCGTTATAGTTTTTGCTCCCATTACTGAACTAATAAAAGTTTTTTTTAGATATCCCTTTGGTATTCGTTTAGCGATACATTATTATTGACATAAATTTCCACATCCATAACGTGAATACAAATAAACCAAACGGTTTAAACAAGAGTAAAGATAATTTGTATTTAATTATACATCATACGAGGGGTCATACAAATGTCATGACTGCAGCGAGGTTACATATTTGACACGAGTATTGATATCAATTAATAAGTTAATTTAGTAGAAATACAGGCTTATATTTTATAAAGAAATTTAATATCTACATACTGTTCCCTTATTCGAAGGTTTTAAATATTTGAGTCCAGAGAAAACTTGCAAGAATTTGATCTGTGGCATTTGATTTAAAACACATTGGAAGTTCCATCAATACGGTGTGCAAACTTTCTATCTGATTCACATTGGTGATATGAACTACCCGTGCCATCTATGAACTGTTTATTCTTAGATTCTAACGGATATGTTCATTTATTTTTTTATTTTATTGTAATTAAGGCCAGTGTAGAGCACAATGCCCACTTTAGCCTGATGAGGGATGATTGATCAATGATAATGAGGAAGGGAGGAGGGGAAGCCTGGTACAGGCACGTAGCCAACTCTTGACGAAATGTACCAAGGGGACCATCGGCTTTACGTCCCATCCGAAAGGACGGTGTCACTTTGACCAGTCATATAGGTTCCTCCACTAACCTGGACTGCCGAGCAGTTGACGAGAAGAACGAAGCTGTTACACGGATATATGTAATGTGATCCTCAAGTGAGGTGTTTTCACCCGAGTGGTCAACGAGTGTTGTTGCACTTAACACTGTCCTACTGCCCTATTCGTGTTTCCGAAGGAAACAAGAAGAAAGGAAGACATAGACACACATGTATTTGATTATTTAAGGAAAATTAATACATTAATGTCTTACGAAAAGGTTTCTTAGCACATATCACGATTTTCGCGAATATGAATGTTGGCGTTTGTCTATATACAGGTTACGTTCTCATTCGAAAACATTAATATTCCGGTAGGCATAAAAAAATAGTAGAAATAATTGTAACCTGATTTTGATGTGTACAATTACGTTTATCATACCTATTTTCTAAAACATGTTCCTTGTGAATGTTTTCTTTTTATCGTGTGAATCACGAATCGCTGACTTAACCCGGCACCGCCACCATTCAACGTTGATCGTTGATATCTGTACTTGCTGGGGACGCATTGGTTACAGAGGTAAGAGATATTTCACATTGATTTAATTAAATTTTATTTTATTTAATTTAATTTAATTTAGTTTAATTTTATTTTATTTTACTTTATTTAATTTAATTTCATTTCATTTAATTTAATAAAATTGAATTGAATTGAATTGAATTAAATGTAATTGAATTTAATTTAATTTCATTTAATTGAATTGAATTAAATAAAATTTAATTGAATTGAATTTAAATTGAACTAAACTAAATTCAATTAAATGGAATTCAATTTCATAAATCAATAGTTGAGCTGCGTTGCGACACCATAAGTTGACACCATTTGTGCAGGTTTAAAATTCTTCAAATTTGTTTCGCCTGATACTTCGGCAGACATTTTATCCATTGTTTTAAATGACTTACTATTAACTAAAATGTACGTTATAACTAGCTAGCTCTAAGTATCAAAATCTTTGCATAAATCCCAAAGGCTATTCAAAAAGAAATGCCAAGAAGGGTAAAACGCGCATCACATGACTGCAAGTCAGTATTTTTTTCTTTGCACTTCAATTGACCCACATTGGAGGGGGAGCAGCCGGAGGGAAGGGGGAGAGGGAGGGGGAGATTTGTGTCCCCTCTCACCGATTACATCCCTTGGTATTAACTCACCAAACAGTTATAGTTTCTTCTCGATTAGCCACAGTATATCAACAGTCGCCCAACAATATACAGCAATCAGTTATACTAATAACGTTATCCTATTTCCTGGGGATCTAAAAAATTTGGTAAGCTTAGTCTTCATATACCATGCAGTCATGTACAAGTGTAAAAAGAAAGGATGCACCATATGTGAGTAAATAAATAATTTTGTATCCACTCGCCAGTTGTCTACGTAGTTGTACAATCTGTATTATGTACAGTAGGATGTATTATGGACAATCTGTATTATGTACAGTCTGTATTATGTACTGTCTGTATTATGTACAGTCTGTATTATGTACAATCTGTATTATGTACAGTTTGTATTATGGACAATCTGTATTATGTACAGTCTGTATTATGTACTGTCTGTATTATGTACTGTCTGTATTATGTACAGTATGTGTTATGATGATCCCAAAGTCACCATTTTACATGGATCGATTTAAGTCAAGTTCCAAAGTTAAAACAACCGCAGCCAGAACCGGGAATCAAACCCTGGGTCTTCTTCATTGGAATCAGGAATGAACCCACTAGACCAACGAGCCACACAAATTGTAACTTGTAGCGTTGCAATTGTTACAAAAATCTTCAATGTTTTGTTGTTTTTACTTAAGTCAATCTTCTCGATTTTTTTGTTTGTTTGCAAATTAAGGCAATCATTGTTGTTCCTTTATCATTATACACGTGTGTAAAGAAATATTACACTATGAATACGTTACAATCCCGTTCCCTTTAAGGATACTTGACATAAAAAGGGGTCTGTGAACCAGTGTATTTATGAGCATGTATGAACAGTTGTTGTAGAGCGCAGAAAGTATGTCAGGAGTGGAGAACCCTGAGGGGACATGGTATTGTGGATACCGAACAGGATGAACATCTGAAGGTCTTGTTGAAAGGTAAGATTGGGCAGACATATCATGTTAGACATACAGGCCTGTAGGCGTCCGTGCGCTGTTCATTTGTATGGCCAGAAACTGCACTCTACACCACCACCTGTCTCTCGGAGCAATGCGCAATACGCAGGAAACACGCCAAGCACACAAAGCCAGCATTGTGCAGTGAGGAATACTATCAGATTCAAAAAGGTGTCCCTCGACTTTGAAAATTCGCAGATAAATAATTAACAGTGATGGTGCAAAAGGCTGTTTCTTAATATACATCAATTAAATTTTAAAAAAATGTTCTAGTACTTTAGAGCTTTTCGTAATGCAACCTATCTGAAAAGTTTTTTTTCACGGTTCATCACTGAGCTATTGTTGAAACAATTTCAAAAACTATGACAATGACTCAATTTAGGGTTATTTGAATTAAAGAACATAATTTCAAAAGTATTGTTATTGTATTGCTGTGAATTGTAAATTTAAAAAAAATGTTCTAGTATTTTAGAGCTTTTCGTAATGCAACCTATCAGAAAAGTGTTTTTTTTTTCACGGTTCATCATTGAACTATTGTTGAAACAATAACAAAAACTTTGATAATGACTCAATTTAAGGTTATTTGAATTGAAGAACATAATTTTAAACGTTTTGTAATTATATTGTTGTGAATTGCACCATTATTCATTATCTTACTGTCTGTTTTCTTAATCGAGATATGAGAGATAACTCGGTGTTTTAATAGTTAGCCTCGGAGGTTTGTTTGTATATTGTAGACACGCCAAAAGCAAAACGTCCAGAGTGCAGTGCAGGTTTTTACCGTTTATTTTTCAAGTGTAGTTACACTTTTCGGTTTGATTATCTCCGAGCTCTGTCGTCTGTCCTCTATCCTCTGTCCTCTGTCCTCTGTCCTCTGTCCTCTGTCCTCCATCCTCTAGCCACTCTTCGCATCTGACGGTGATATTATTGTGGAGGGATAAAAAGCGTCGGCGAAATTGAATTAAAAAGCTGTCCGGTTAGTTGCATGGAGCTAATCCGTGATATTAGGTGGGGGAGACATAAAGTGACATACCTACGTTCAGAATAGAGATACATCGAGTGCTTTAATTCGGGAGATCGCCAGTTCGATACCCGCATCTTGATTCAAGGTATTTTACGAGGTTTTACAGATTTTACTCAGTAACATCAAGGTGATCAATGCTGGACTTGTCATAAAACAGCTCTCGGATAATTCTTCCATAATAATTAATTTTGATACATTAGAATTTGGATAATTACAGAAGAGCACTCACACTAATATCAGGCTTATCAAACTATGCGTAAATATTTATGCTTCACAATATAAGGGGACAAAATTTGTAAATGACACGATGTAAATTGTTTTTGTTTATGATTCTGTTCCATATTTTTAAACAGTATCAGTATAAGTTTACTATAACATGATGTTATATGGAAAAAGTATAAAGTATGAACTATTACTAAGTCTAAACATCTATCAAGGCTAACTACGTGGAAATGAGCATTCAGCCCAAACCGCAGTCTAGACCTATATACACAATTACACATACCGAAGCTTTATTGCTCAGCGGAAATCTAATTTTTCCCTTCTGCACCCCAATCTGAATGTCGTTCAGTTTCATTAAATAATGCACTTGATAGATCCTTGCACTCGCAGTCCCACATCCCAGTCACACACAGATCAAACGACGAGGGGTGTTGTCTGCATGAGTAGTAGGTGGCAGGGGGAGGGGGAATTAGCAAGTACCCATCCTCATCATCGAGACAGAAATCACACCATACAATCATCAGATAAAGGAGGAAATTAAATGAAAGTATGTGTTTAAGCTAATCTAACAAAAGCAAATTTTAACAGGATTTTAGTCAGAATGTTTAGAAATGTTTTTTCACTTTCTTCCCATTTTTCTTCTTTTGATATTTTTTATGTGTTTCTAAATGTGCTTTTGATTTTTTTGGTTTGTTTCCATGGTTTTTGTTTTTTCTTATCACTCTTTTGATAAGAGTGGTGCTGTAATATTACAATTTGATTGTTTAAATTGATATGTATATGTTGGATTCTCTTATGACGACCTCGGTGATGTGTAATGGATATAATTCTGCCGACTTTACATGACCTGTCGAGCTGTCATCAGCTGTCGAGTACGTCGAAAAAGACCAAATACTAACTTATAACCAAGAACTGTTATAGGCTATTATTGGCGCAAATAATAACAACACTATTCATGATAATATACAATGTATGAAATCAGAACGAAAAAGTGTTCGCGGTTTTTATTACACACTGAAAATGACGTAGGCGGTAGACCTACACACTAGTAGCAATATTTCACACCAGGGAACATATATCTATAATAAACACACGCAAAGTCAAGCATCATATATGATTCCCGAAAAATGTTTTATGTCTAGTGTCGGAATCTTCTACAGGTGATGTGTGTTTCAAAACAATTCTAAACAAGAGTTTATAAGTGCTAATATGGGTATAGAACCTCACCCCAGCATTCGCCTTCTGTCTATGGAAAACCTTCAGTCAGGATTGCAGATGCATGGCTATAGTATCGAACCTATGACCTCCCGAATTAGATTCACGCCTTGAGCCACCTCTATCGGTTTGTTAATTAAAGTAATATATCGCACTGAGTATTGTTTCCCAACTCAGGCAGGTTAATTGCAATATTGATTGTGTTGTGTGTCAGTGGTGTATAGTATATATATAGAGTATAGTAGTAGTATACCTAACAACATGGTCTTCGTGTTGAGTTCTTTGCTTTATACACATATTGAGCGATCCCACTCACAGAACTCATTATGCATGTTTTTTCTGTTCAGCTGGCTCACTTGTACCTCTCCGAGAAAACGGGACGAAGACTCCAGAGATGATATTGCTGTGTTTTATTCATTATTTTTGTATCGGCGTCCTTTGAACTATACGTACGGTATGGTAATTCAAACTCCAATTATTACCATTGCTGTATACGTTCTGGGCTTGCTCCCAATTAGTCTAGCTGGCGGCAAAGTCAAACACATCCCTCAAGTGGATACGAGTGTGCAAGGGCTCTTGGCTGTTGTGAGCCGCGTCAAAACTTCAGTACACAATTAGAATGAGTGGTATACGACACAAACGATAGTAGAAAGTATCTTCAATGATAGCATGCGGTGAAGCATTTCTAATGTGGAGTATATAGGCTATACATCTCCCAGCTTTCATCTACGTCCTATGCATTAAATCTCTTTGTTTGTATATACCAGTATAATATTATATTCAAACAAAACGCCTGTGTACCTTGTTTTCATTTCTTTCGTTTTTAACTTGATACATTTCATATTTGATGTTTGAATAATCTGGATTCGTTATCCGCTGCTCTTGACTGTGCTCGCTTCGTTTCTCTTTGACAGAACTAACGATCTCTTTCATTTCATTCTTTCTAGAAGTCAAGTGGCAAGTCTGCTTGGATTGAGGAGACTCTTCGCTCTCTACTCTTCTATCTTGAGGACGAGTGCTTTGGATCAGAAATATATCTCACTATGCATCGGCAATAGAGATGACTTCGTTTCGTTTCGTATATACCGGGAGTCCATACTACAAAAAAGTATAAAAGAAAAAAAAGAAATTGAGTTCTTTATGCACAATTTTTTATTTTACCGGCGTGGGTTATCCCGCAAAAACCTTAACAAAATTCCCTCACCTGTTCACCCAATTACCTTTAATCTAATGTAGTCTGCTTTGTTTAATCTATTAAAGGATTAACGAAGACACTACAATAGGTATTGCAACATCAGCTAATTGTCAAAATGAGATTATCTAATTATAAAGCCTTTTAAACGGCTCCGTTTTTTCAACGAGCTCAGACCTAATCCGTTAATACAAAGTAGTTAATTAGGACGTTCACGGTTATCTCGCTAGATGGCACCAGTGTCTGCCTTTACACCGGATATGCGCTCGAGTGTCGCTTGGCGGCAGATTGTCCGTTTCCTGTATAGAAGAGAGACAAGCGGCCCCTCAATTGGCTATGATTTGATCAAAGCAACTAGCTTATAATAATCCTCGTATTTCTCATAAGGCTTTATTAATGAATTTGTAAGAGTTTGCATATTGCGTCGCCTCCCTTCTCACTGCCTGTGGCGCTGTCTCTCTTCCTTGTTCACCTGAGAAGGATAAACGTCTTCTACGAGGAGTATAAAGACACAGCCATGGAATGTGGCCCATGTATTCCCTTGCGGTGTCTTCTCTCTTCACCCCAAGTGGCTCCTGTCAAATGACGCACGCTCATTGGCTGGTGTGTCAAGTGAGCAGATGTGATTGGTTGAACCCATGTCAGACGACAGCCATTCACAACACCAGACCAAACAACCCCAACCTCCTCCCGTATCAACGCGCGCGTCGCCCGCCGATATTTCACGAGTGCTTTATTTGGCGGTCTGATGCCAACACTATTCATTACGATGGATGCATTTTATCGCAAACCGATCACGAACGAACACAGACAGTCATAGGATTTATTAGTCATCTGTGCATCGCCTGAGGCGAAAGAAGACATCAACCACCAGGTAAGGTTATTAATATTACCCGTCTAGGTTAACATGTGTTAAACATGTAAGTGCTCGCTAATAAACCTGTCAGACATTAATTAACATGACACATAAAACATTAGTTGTACATTCAACATGTTTTGTAAAATAAAGTGAAATTAACATGTATTGTAGATTTCTTGAAATATTTTATAGGAAATTAAGTGAACGTACCTAGAATCATGTGTTCTATATATAATTACATAACTAAGACTAAGGTCAGTTATGCAAGTAACGGAAATCGGAAGCAATGAACAGAAACGTAAATTAGACAACGCCGAAGTAAACACCTTCCTTATATTTGTTGAACAAACGCTTAAGTTTTAGTTACAGAAGTTACTGTACAATACTTAATAATATTAAATTCAAATATTTCGAAAAAATTATCGATATTTTTATGACGAAACGTGGAATATATTAATCGCGTTAGTGCAGACAATTGCAAAGATTTTGTAATCTTTTAATTGACTGGCAAATAAAGTAGGAATCTTTTAGTGGGTCGAAGGTATTGTCATTGCGATAAACTGAACGTACTTGAATATTTCCCGCTTAACATTTTTATCGTCTTAAATAATTTTCTGAACAATTACGGAAAATTCTCCAAGTTTGTTGAATAATTGGAAACTTTGGTATAGGTGCCGGGTCCGCAAGCTTGGCATTTATAAATTGAATCCTTCACTAAATACTTATCAAAACTACGCAAACATGAGTAGAAGATAAAACGTTGATAGTTATATAACCAGAGCCTACGACATTGCCAATATAACTCTGATATGTAATAAATAAATACTCATGTTATTATTGATAACGCGTAGACACGGATTGTCAACCGAACTGCAGTTATTTACAAAGTGTGAGAAATGTCAGTTCCACTCTGGAAAAAAACTTTTAGTATAATATCGGTAGAATGTAATGTCTTTTGACTATTGATAAATATTACTCTGGTATTTGTTTATATAATAATAAACAATATATAGTGCATATAGAATATATAACAATATAGCATTCATTGCGTGTCTTTTGACTATTGATAAATATTACTCTGGTATTTGTTTATATAATAATATACAATATATAGTGCATATAGAATATATAACAATATTTATTTATTTATTTATTTATTTAATGTCTATGTGCAGTGCAATGTAAGTCGTCGAAACATCGCTCAAAACAAGACTTCTTTCAGTGTACTTTGCTAAGCTATAACCGGCAGTATGCAACAATTGGTCAGCTCATGTATTCCAAAACCATGTGGCATTAGGCAGTTATCATGTGCAATGCAACCAGACACAAATACATACACACACATGCATACGTATAGACTATACGCCTTATTGAATATCCTATGCTAATTATCATTAATAATTATAATATACAATTATTATTATTTATTTAACATGCAGTGTAGCAATCTGTTAGGTTCAATAGGGTTTTGATAAACTTTTTTTCTTTTTAAAATTGTGTAGGCCTGTATACTCAACAAGGGAAGTTAAGATGTGTCTATATATATATCACACATATTATTAACAACTATAGGGACTACGTTGTGTGTGTATTATGAATTATAGTGGATCCAAGAAACCGTATTCTGTCTATACATCAGATAAAAGATATCAGATATCTAATATTAGGATACATTTTACTGTTTTAAGCACCAGACACTTGAGTGTGTTATTAAAAAATTATCAACGTAATAGAACGGTTTAACTATAGTGAAATAAATATCGGCGCTTTGCCGGAACTTCTCGAATCGAGCTCAAGACGTAATTCTATTCGCAGTAAACACACGGGAAATTCGATAATTTTATAATTGAATTTATGTAGATGAGATGGGATATGATACTTTTTCAACTCATGTTTCAATGCTGTAAGAACTTGTTTGAATTTGTAGGTCTACCAACAGTGTTAAACTATAGCGATGAGCATTATAGTCTTAAGGGGAAGGTACACTGAAAAATCACAACATTTCACTGATGGTCATTTTTTTTTTTTTTTTTTAAATTAAATACTATATTTTATCAGTTTTCTCCTAAAGCAATTTAATTTTAAGTTCACGCTAATACTATATGCCAAATAAATTATTATGTTGTGTCTCTGCGCGCTTGAACTGCGTGAATTCACGCATTCAACGGCCTGTAACTTCTTAACTTTTTTGCTACATTTATCAATTTACAAATCCCTACTCCTTTTTTTTGTCTGGACCCAGACATCTGGTTTTTTATGCATGTGTTTAATATAGTAGGAGGCTCAAAACATGGATCTCAAATGTTGGATACTATGTATGGTTTGGTTTAAAAAAAATAATTAATATAAAATATATATTAAAATCTTAAACTTTGAATATATGTGAATGTAAAGGTATACAGAAAGAAATATAAGACATTTATGAAGAAAGTCTCATCCAATTTGTGTTCTATGTGTTCTAATCTCAATGTAAAAAAAAAAAAAAAAAAAATTGAATGAAAAATGAAAACGAAGTAGCAATTTACCTAGCTGTCAACAATTTTGACAAATTTGTTTGCACAATTTTGAAAAATGAAAAAAAAAATTTTTGGTCCCTCCAAAACTAATTTTTAGGGAAAATACATGTTGTATCAAAATGTTAATACATTTGCTCATAATCTGTAGAAGATAAGATTTTCAGTGTACCTTCCCCTTAAAAACATTACATTCCATAATTTAATAATTTTTAATAGGCCGGAATTCATCGTCATAATAAACTGTATAAAATGTCCATCGACGAAAATCAGTTCTTGTAACTGAGTGGTTGGACAATAAATACACATTTATTTATTTTATTGTATTCCCTTTTTGATGGAACCATAATAACAACAGTATCAATTACACAAACTCCTCACTTCGAGATATTCAAATATAGGCTATATTGGAAACAGTAATTTATTTTCATTTGGTTGAACTTGTATCTTACTACACAAATTAAATTTGTTATTAGCCCCTAGAAAGGTTACTATAATAATCAAGTGGTAATTACCAAAACAACAAATAATTTAAAAAACCATTTACATGAAATACAGTTATAAAGGTTGTAAAAGAGATTAGCAGGAATATCTATGAAAAAAGATAATCAATTTTTAAGTATTTTCCACACATATTTTTGCTAACATTTAAACTTATTCACATTTGGTTAAACATATTTAGACTAGTACTAGTTTGAGGGAATAAAACTCTTACGCGTAAAGGATCGAACTATTAGTTGCACTGTATCATCGATTGGTACTGAATATAAATTCTAAGAGCTACAAAAAATAACTTCACTTGATTAATGATGTAACAATTAATAAAACCAAATATAATTTTATTATTCACAAACATTTCTGTATATGGCTGAAACAATGTATCATTGTAATTTCTACCGATCGAGGTCGGTTCTTCCTCATGGGTACCGGTGCCCGCAAATATAGATCTTCTGAATAGATTTTATCATTTCATTATCCATTTCATATGGCTTTTATTATCTTTCCTCTTCGAACTTAAACGTTCTTCTTCTACATATTTGCGGCCCTCTTTACGACCTGAACGCTACCAACCCCCACGCCCCCCCCCCCCCCCCCCCCACCCCGCATCCCCCTAAACCCCCTAACGATATTCCCCTTATGACGTCCGGCGATGTGTGATGATATGATTCGGAACGTTATACGAGGTAGTTAAGTGCGTCATTACACAAACAAAATTCGCCTGCTATTTTAGTTTCAGTTAACTTATACTTAGTTATGCGTTATAATTTGCATAAATGCATTTTTCAAATCTTCATGGTGATTGGTGAAATGATACTGCACAATGTAGTTTTCACGAAATGTAGCCTACTTTAAATTGATTAAATATTTATAATAACGTAATTTATCCATTTTATAAATATTTAACAAGTAAGTTAACAAATTAAATTCGGTTAGAAATACAAATTGTATCAATGAGTTTGGTAAGTAGGGGTTAGACCTACATTAAAACGTTAGTATTATCGTAATTCGTAACATCCAGTATTATTTTTTTTGACTATGCCAAGAAGTGAATGCATAACACAGTTATAACTGAATGTTGATGAAACCATTTAATGCTTTTGAGGAATTTCTCGAAATTACAGTATTTTGGAACATCAGCTATAAAACTATATAATTTACTGAGATAAAACCATAATGTGTTAATTTTGAATAATGTTCATATTCCTTCCTATCTCCCATATGAAATCTCGCTATATCTCCTTGCTGTCACATTTTTACGTAAATTACCAACAACGTATCCAGTACTTATGATAGTAACTCGTGTATTTTACAGCCTATAATGTTTAAAAGTGGTTAATAAAACACAAGCATAACTGTTTGTTTAATACCTCATACAAAACACAATGTATTTCAATTAGCATCATTGCGAGGAGACAAATAAGTGTAGTAATAGGGTGTACGAGTACAGTTGAAGAGTCAACAAAAAATTATTTATTTATTAAAGATGTAATCCTTTTCAAAATCATATGTGAGTTGAGTTAGTTTCAGAATATGTGCAGGTCTATGTAATGTGATTGCTAAAGATAGATTCCAAATCAGTAATAATGTGTTTCAAAATTATTTTACATGAATTTTGACTAATTTCAAGAAATTTTTGAGTACCTCATATGAACTAAAGTGCGTAGAATCTTCCGAACAACCATATTAAGATACCCGTCAAATGTTCAAGTCAACGCATGCATGCCGCAGTATATCCCGTACGTTAGAAGCTAACTTATCGAAGAGCGCGAAATATACAACCCAGGTGATGTGTCAAAAAGTTAACAAACTCCCTGGCAGTAACGGGCGTGTAACCCGAGGAGTGAAGGGGGGGGGGGGGGTTGCGAGAGGGGAGGGGAGGGGGTATGTGTCGTAAGACCACGGGGCACGGGGTGTTGTTCAAAGCAGCACGCGGCTAACTTAGTCGGAATCTGCCCTCTTCGAATGTGCTAGTCCCACTTCCTAGCCAATAGTACCGTATCGCATCGGCTCTGTTCTACGAAGATTCATCGATGTTCCAGCTAGCATTTTGGACCCGTATTATTTGGCCTAGGTTTAGTTTCTCGTGGCTTGGTTATTATTTCGTTTCATCTTCGTATTTTGGCTTTGAAGATCTTGGGCGAGTGTCTTCGATCAATGCAAGAGACGTATAAGCAGCAACGAGAAAGGATTATTAAATTGTATGTGAGTATTACAATAATATACATATTTATAGTTACTATGACATAAGTAAGATGCGTTGTATACTGGCGACGGAAGATATGTTATACCGGTGGCTTTGTACGATCTAACACTCTTTTTTCCCAACACCGGTTTCTTTGTCAACGCAGTAAGTCATTTTGCGATGGATATATAAGTTTAGGATACATATCAGGGCCTATATTAGTGGTCAGTTATGCCTCGTGAGGGTAACTCTAGAAATAAAAATTCACATATTTCTCACGGCATGTCAGATATTTTTTTTTAGAAGAAGTTTTCGAATGCAAACTTAAATTGGGGTGATACTATTAGCAATTGCTATCTGAAAATAATTTTGCCCTCTGGCTCAAGATTTAACCAAATCCCTTACAGCCGTTACATGTATGTGTATCAATGTTTGTTAATTTATGAGAGTAGTTCTGAAAGTTTCTAATATATAAGTTGATACAAGTGATTATACAGCATCGCTGATAAGAAAAGGGTTGAAATCACGAGGATCTAACGATTTGTTTCATGAAATACGAATACAATTCATGGTTTATTTGACTTCTTCATATAACCGTAATTGAACGTTAGAAACACCCATAGTAGGTATAAATATATGAAGAATTAATTCATGGTATACTTCTATATATAAATTCTCCATAACTAAGTGTTGACCTAGTGTACCATATATTTGTAGCTCAAACACAATGGTCTAAATACTGTTAAAATTTTTGTAGTTCTAACCCATGCTGCACATTATTTTGATTTTGTCTCTTCAGAATTTTGTTTCTAATCAGTGAGGAAATTATGTGATTTATTCCTATTTAGGCCTAATATTTGTATATTTTTAGATATTTTTCCCTTCGAGGAAACCTATAAAGACAAATTATGTGATTATAAAAAAAAATAAGTTAACGTGGTCCCGCCAATATAATTACAAACTGTAGCATTGGCGGACATGTTTAGAGGTGATCAACAAATAGTAACAATATTGTGCTAGCTTAACGTATGTGTGCAGGCTTATGTCGTTGAGTTGTTCAGCCTAGCTCACAAGTACTGGAACTGGTGGCGAAGGTTGAGAGCATTGTGTTTGAAGGGTACACAATAGCTTGAAGGGGCCGTTTGCTCCTTGCCTCTTAAACTAGAGGCTCAAGTAGAAATACGAAAAGACCTCCGTATTGTCAAATCTATAAGTTAATTAAAATCAAACAATAAAGTTGGCTCTCTGTCCCCGAGAGATTTGAAATGAAATTTCTGAAGAGTCTTGCTCATGTTTTTATTTTCTATGGATTTATATCTAAGGATGGGGTAACTTTTAGCTTAGCATGCAAAATGAGAGAACTTTCAAATTTAGTTTTATAAATACCATGCTTTAGGAACAATTTTACAACACCTTTATAATGTTTTCGTCGTGAGTCGTGACATAAAATACAATTCCGTTTTGCATTCCCTTTTACAAAAAAAAAGACGGATATTTTGTTAATTTACTGGATATATATATACTAATACAAACATATGATAAATTGACTCCATTATTGCAAACAACTTACGCGAAACTTATAAAGTACAATTCATTACATGTATACATAATCAATACTTCTTGAAATAGCTGTTTAATAACAAGTTATTTATTGAACCCACTCATATATGTTGACACAATGTTTGAATCTGAATTTATTGTATAAACGACAAAGACAAAGTCTTTAACTGGAAACGATCATTTTTAATGAAACACAAGTTAGGATACGATTGTGTTGTGTATGGACGGAACTAGGCAAATATTATGCCTACAGCCAAATATGAGTATGTAACCTATACAACGTCACAATGCATATTTCCAGACACCACATGAATTTACGTTCTGTCATTTTTTAGTGTATTCCCCTGTAAAGAAAACCGGATATTGACAGATCTAAATAAGTTTATGAAAAATAAACTTCGAGCAGACATATAAGAGTCAAAATAGAGAATTTGTCGTTCAAGGGAAATGGTAAACACGACTGTTCTTAGCATGAGAGAAAACAATGGATATCGCATTTATTTAAATATTCCAATAAATACTTCTGGAAGGATAAAAATATACTTTTGCCATAATCTCATTGTCACGTACTTATAGTTCCGTACAGCCAGTAAACGCCTGTAGATTTAAGCCTACACATAATTTCATTGAACTTAATCAACAATCGCGACTATTCGGAACATATAGTAGTATATTACCAGTGCCAATTTCGAAAATTACAAGTTAAAAAAAAAACATGAATTTTAATTTTGAAATGTAGGCTATTATATTTATGCCTATATATAAAATTTCAATACTTGAATGTGTGAATGCTACACACACCGCTATTGGAATGCGTTTTACTACGCTGGATATTACGATCGGCTATACCATTAACAAATGTATCAATCAATACAAAACTTGTTCATTAGGGCAATTATAGTAATTAAACACTCCATGCAATATATAAATTCCACACAATGTACAGTTGAGATATATGTGAGTGAGAGCCTCCAATAACTTTGAAATCATTGTTTCAAATTCTTTTATTGAAATAGCGTGTGTATATTCTCTCCTCAAGATTTAACATATTATGAAATGCTAATAAAGTACGATGCTCATCAATGAATTTTAACTGTGCTTACATTTTACTGAGTAACGAAAGTTTCAACGAACATGGTCTATGTTATATCTCAAAATATAGAAAACAGTACAGTTACCATATTGAATTGTTTTCATAATGCGGTTTAAACCAGAGCTATGTTATTGATGGTTAATACGTAACATTATCAAGGTGAAGTACGAGAGTATTTTTTTTGTCAGACTGAGAACACTTGAGCAAGATATATATAATAATTGACTTTAATTACAATTAAAAAAATCTGTAAAATTCTGCCGTCAAGATAGCTTTTTTAATTTCTGGATTTCACAATAATTTACGTTACTACAACTGAAAAAGTGATTCTTATTATAGCGCAATACAATTTAATCTCCGCAATTATGTGTGGATCTGTGATCAGTACTGTAAGTTACCGTCGCGGCTATAGTGTGACGGGTCTCTACGTAGCTAGCAGTTTAATTAACCGCTTAGCTTCAACTTAATTGATTTCACCCACCCAACTAGGTAGAAATCATCGAGGGGGCAATTCTAATTATCAAGGTTGGATTGAAGTGACGCGCGAAGAAGATATCGAACTACGGACTGGCCAACAAAGTGCGCGATTGGCTAGACTGAAGTCGGTTTCAGCGCTCACGCTCCACTGCGGGTTCCCTATAATTGTCGTGATGTGATTCCGCATCGATACTTCGCTGGAGTAACTGAACAAATGTTGATAATAATGAAATTACATTTTATTTTTTTAAACGGTTTAAGGGATAGGACTGTAGATGTCCAATGTTCGGTACAACTCTTTTGCTATAGAAATTTGAGATAAGAAATCAATACAAATCTAAATTGTAGTGTCTATATTTTCTTTTATTAAACGATATAAATGTTAATTTTTCATTTTTGGTTTATAGGAGTATTTTCTACTCTTGAAATCGAAGAAGTCGAATATTGAAATATGTTTCTATTTCAAATTCAAAATATTAGATTTCAATAAAGTGCCTGTAAGGCCTAGTTAGATATTAGATGCCTCTTCCAAAAACTTTTACTTGATCCGGTATAATTATATTAATATATAATATAAATTATGTGACGGGTAACATACATCTAAATCATAATAGAATGGTTGTAGGATATTACTTGGCTGCATGATTTTTGATGAAGATATCCATAATAGAAAATGAAACTTAATTTGTAAATGAACAACATGAACAACTATTCATCACAAAATGGCATGATGCAAAGCCTCTGTAATGGTTACCAAGGAGCGCCAGATGGTATTATTTGTATGTAAATCATAACATTATGCTGCTTCACAGCCCTAGAACCCTTCCATATCTTTCAGATAAGGTACTGGTTAATATTTGTGGCGTCGTTGGTAACCGGATGGATACATATTCTAAATATTTTGTGTTTGTGTTTAGACTCTCTAGATGGGCCTATTCAACCGACGAAAAAGTACTTCATAAATTGTACTTCTTTCCTATACCTTTTGTCTGCGTATATGTTCCAGTTACGATTCATTGCCTGTCGTCGATATTAATTAACTGATCAAACCATTACATTCAGAAACAATTCCGCATCGGTTATTTGTCATGTATTTGTATGTAAAAGCTCAATTGTCACTTCACTCTTTCCCCTAAATCACACCGTTCATTTTTATGCATCGAGTGCCACAAAGTTGAAGCGTGACAAAATAACAATTCAATCGTTTAATCAATACAAACACAGTCTTTTCAAACGCTGACGTAGGATATAGATGTTCAACATCAGACCTAACAACAAAACACCAGTGGACAAATGTATTACGCAATGTATGGTTTAGAAGTTATACTTTATTGCACCTAATCCAGACGTTCAATTACTTACTCGCATTATTTACGCGTATCGCTGATACAAATTAATATTATAATCTAAGATATTTATATTTTACACTCCCGCCATAAATCATGAGTATTAACATCTCTTCAAGATCTAGTTCTTGAGTTCTTTATTAACATCTCTTCAAGATCTAGTTCTCGAGTTCTTGGAATAGTGTGAACCCAAGAATTGCGCGATATTTTTGTTTTATTCTATAATATTGTTGGTGGAACTTTCAAGTACTTAATGTTGAGGGTGAAGAGGATATTAAAATAAGCTTGGCATGTATTATTATTGGCTTCGCTAAATGCTCTCTTACTTCTATACTTTAGCGCAGGCTTATTTCAAGTCTAGAACTTACAAAGAGCGAGTTATTTATAGTTTGAAATCCGCGAAGGCCAAGGATATAATAATGCTATACCCGGCTACCATGTAATCGCTACGTTCATATACAAATATGCAGGAACTCACAAACTAGCCCGGAAAGATGTTGATATTTGATAAACAAAATATCTTTACTAGCCTTAATTTATTTATATCATATTTACATATTTGTTCTACATTTATTGTCAGCGAATCTACATATCTCTTCATTTTCTTTTATGTAAAAATGCATCTCCACTTTATTACTACTCCCATATCGTTCAGAGTTTCAAGAAGGGAACGAACTCACGATTATTCAATTCAAACTAGGGCATAGACCTAAGCTATTGCTTGGCAGACCCGCATAATATTGTAATAGTCTATATCCACTCATCTCTTTGTAATCACCAGTGATTTAACAGTATACACACAGTAGTAACAGCTTGGTAACTCTCACTGCAATCCTTGTATAATACAAGCACATGTTTCTAAACAAAATGGATGAGATGCATGCGACGTACTTTCTAACAACTTTAAATCGAAGTCAGGAACGTTTACAGAATATAGAATCATTCATTCGGCAAGAGAAATAAATATGTTAACAGTAACACCTAAAGCTGTTATATCTATACGTTTCTGTTTGAAGAAGGCTGATATAAAATAACGTGTTTTGCTGTTGTCACACAAAATAGTGTAACTTTTACGACAATGCGAAAAGTGGTAACGAATTGACGGACATGTGCGAGGTGTGTATGTAGATTTGAAAGTGGATTTCTCTTTAGGGGACCGATTTCTCTACATTCACTAACGTGACCCCGGGTTACTCCATAGCCAATTAAGGGTCAGCAATATAGACATAAATTTATGTGTGCAGAACAAAACTATAACAACTAGAACACGAATGTCATTATCTCATCTAACATATCTAAATCGAATATAATATATTAAAAAATACGATTTATAGATGTCAAGGAGTGTATATAGATCGTAATGAGGTCCCGGTTCATAACTGCAGATCCCGATGAATATGAGATGGCGTACCCCACATGTATAGAGTGTATGCTTCCTCTATGGATTATTTCTATGGCCTTGGCCTATTGAGCTCAAAACGGAAGTCCTTCTGCTAACGGAACTATCGCAGTAGGCCTAATACCCTGCAGGAGGACGCAGGACGCAGGTCAATAGCCAGAAAACGGGATGCCCTGAAATATAAGACATATTCATCACTACAGGGAACATTCAACACACCTTTTTGATGTGATCATGTCCATATTATGTGTATCTTTGAATACAAGTAGTATATCAATTCCTTATAGTAAAGCGGTAGTACATTGTTTGGGGAAGGGAGTCTGAACTATATTAAAACAGCGCAAAATCAACGTGTTTTAGTATAACTCAATAACGCGACACAATATTGAAGAAGAGGTTAAGAACGAACATTTGCTATCGTTAGAAATCAACACTGGATTAAAAAACGCGTTAAATACTTTAATTCTTACGTTTATTATTTTTAAAATCAATTAAATAATTGATTGGTTTTCATAATGTCAACCATAATGGTTGTAATAATTATTTGAAGTTGATAATCATGTGTTTATTTAATGTTTGTTATCCCTTTCTTAATATTATGTAGCATAGCATTACTAAAACCTTCTATTTTGCGTGGTTAGACTCAGGGCAAAGTTACCGTTTTGCAATAATCTTTCAAGAACGCTGAAACAACGTCGAACAGGTAAATAGGAGTGAAGTGAAGTGAATGAGAAGAGAAGTGAAGTGAAATGAAAGTGTACCATATTGTTTTCGCAAGCACTGATTCAAAAATACTTCCAATGCTGTAATCAGTACCCAAGTTTATTTGTTTATACTTGTTTTATGCCACAGTAATTAGAAAACAATCTCTCTATACTAATTATTATAAGATAAATGTTTTTTTGTACATTCTGAAGTGCTTACAACTTACAAGTTACAAAACCAAATATAAACAAATTGTTAACCATATTTCAACGAAATCTGTTAGTTTGATTTTCAAAGCGTATTAACTATTATAATTTATTTATATGTTGAAATGTCGAAAAAGAGTTTTAGATGCATTTTCTGATTAATTAAACATTATTACAGTTTTTCCTGTAGGTTTAAATTAAATTTACATGTGCCATTACGTTTTAAACCATCTGCACGCAGATGCAATCAAAATAAATCCCCCAAAAAAACAAATCAATACATTATTAGCATTAGCTCGAAGGGTAGCGGCACAATTTCCCATGATTCCTTCGTCAGTTCCCGTCTAAAGATTGATTGAGTCAATTTGGACTAGACTCTTGAATTACAGCATATTCGTGTGTCCAACCACGTCATAAATCACCCTCACATTCTTCGAGAATTCAAGGTGTGATAATATCACATATTTGAATGTCTAAAATGTCACAGGGGACTGTGGCTTGTGGGGTGATAATACCCTGCTGTGCTAATTGCCCTGTGGGGGAGGGGGGAGGGGGGATAGAAGTTGGACGCGCGGACGACCGGTAAATGCTAATTTGTGTGCAGTGGGTTGTCACACTCGCAGTGATTCATGAAAGTATCTAGTCTGCAACGAGATAAATGTTACCGATTACAACAAGAAATACGCGCATTGAAATCTTTCTCCAGTCATCTGACGTAGGGTTGCGTGCCACCGAAAAACAATTGCACCCTAACACGAAACAAAAAGTCGCCAAGAAAAAGTCTAGAGAACAATCACAAGTAGATAAAACACTAAACTGGATTTACCGTGTTATGGATGTGTGTCCTCTTACCATGGTGTCACCGCGATTTCTGTGGTCAAAATTGCTTTATGCTTTAAAAATGACTAAAAGTAAATCAAAATACGTCATCTTCTAGACAATGTAATGCTCTTTGTTATCCATGTGTCTCTATTCCAATAAATGTTTTATTTAAAAGAAGAAAAAAAAATTAAAAGGGACATTCACTCATATTAATGTATAGGGATGTAAGTGTAATGATACGTATACAACTACAACTTGAGTATAGCGTATACCAGTAATAGCTTAGTTATTGAATCATTTCATTTTGTTTATGAAGCTGTTTTAATTAGTTTCGTTTGCATAGAACAGATATTATACACATAATATAAACAAAAACTAAAATAGCGTACCAAAATGAAAACTAAAATTCCAAAAGATCTTTCTTTGCTGCACTAATTAAAAGCTTATGCTAATCTATTTAATAATCTCAATATCAAAAGAGGATGCAACTCTGTCTGATAAATGCACTATTCACAATAATAACACTTACATTGAAGAAGTAGAAGAATTGTTTGGAAAGATTCAGTCAAAATCTCAACGAATAAGAAAGCGGTTGAAAAAATGAATTTATTTCTGAATTTTTTGAAATACATTCTAGTTGTCTATAAGACTTGAGAGTCCTGTTGTGATAAATGAGACTTATCAACCTTCTTAGTGTTGTACTGAACATCAGTGATCTAAAACGTAAAATAATTGTATGAAGTTTTGTTTTGTTAATTAACAGTTGACTACACATAATTCGTGATATCTGTATGTACTTTGACCCTCCCCCCTGCTTTTGAAAAATTAATGAGCAACCTAAAAGGTCACAATGCGTAGAATGTACCATAAGAGACAATTGAGAGCTTCGTGTTAAAGATTAATAACAGTAACTTTCTTTAGAAGCAACGAGCTGTAGTATCTTATACAGAGATAGAAGCTAGGGAGGGATCTGACTTAGTATCAATACAAAGTGGTCTGCAATCTTACGATCATGAAAAGCTTTAAGTGGAATTTAAACATGCATCAGTTATTAACATAAATTAAGTTTTTAATAATGGCTATAGACACACATACACACGCACACTTGAAGACACAAACTATCACACATACCTTGAATTGAAACACACACAACACAAGTATACACAAGTAAACACACTTTCTTCATCACTTACATAATTACTATGATGTCATGAACAGCTGTTGGTTACATCGTGATTTTTCTGGGGAAATTATGGACCTACTATACAGATCAACTACAGAGTTGTAAGGAACGTAAAGATTGATTTTACGGATCGGCATCTCGTAAGATTATTTACCAAAAATGATTATACATTTTTGAAGTGAAGTTTTAGCGAACACTTTCAACTCAAGCGGAATTGAAAAATATGTTTATTACTTGAATTTACTAAATAATATGTACATAAACAAACTCCAATCTCTTTCTAAGTCAAACGTGTAATTTAGTACTATAATAAGTGTAAAGTTTTTTCAAGTGTTGGTTTTGTGGATTTATTCTTGCTTCCAATTCAGACGGTTTAGATTTCGATTTCCGGTTCGGATAATTTCCTGTCTTTTTTTAATTTCGGAAATTGAGCATTAAACTGTGACTTTGGTTGAACCCGTCATAGTAAAGAAACATAACAATGTCCCACGCAATATCAGAGGTATTCTAGTATCTGCACTGTTTCAGTACTGAAACACTACAATATCTGATATTAAATTACCAGACCCTAGAGATACCTATAGAGGTAAAGACATCGGCCAGGCAAACGGAAGACCTGGGTTCAAATATCAGTCGCGACCGAATTTTTTATTTCCTAGTTTCCGCTAAAATATTTTTTGTATTTCCCTAATTTAATTGATTATTTGGTGCTTACTTTAAATGCTGAATGTCGTATTAAAATGAAACACGTTGTACATCTACCTCAATAAAATGCAGTAACAACAAAAGGTCTGGATTCATAATTCAATCATGTTTATCCCATATATACCCTTTCGTGTATGCGAGACTTCAAATAGATTCCGTCAAAAGGAACATTGACAATGTCTTTCCCAGCCTTTACAAAGGACGGCTGTTTCAAAGTCCAAAAGAGCTCACATATCCTGCACTGCTCATATGACAACATTGATACATCTCTTTGCATGTTTCCAACAAAAGCTTTGCCAACGATAAGTGCACATGTGGCATTGTGTGGTATAAATTCTCACCAAGCTGCTTATAATATGGCTGTATGAAGTTGATAACATCAACACGAGAGACATACAAGGGTGAATGCTATTTTTTGGTGCTAAAACAAAAAAGGAGAAATGTTTCAATTTCTGCTATTTTTAGAGTAAAAAAAAAACTCCCTAACTTCTATGTTTTTCGCAGTGGGGACGAATACTATCTTATAATAATAACGGGCGTGTACAAAGGTTAACCGGTATCGATTGTATGATTTCGTTTTGCTGTTGCTGTAGTGGCAATGTTGCTGGGCGCAGGTTACGGTTAGCCGTATACCCATGTAATGTGCTGTATGTATAAACCGTCTTCTGTTCTCCTGGTCTTGCTTTGGCTTTATTCACGATGTAATCCAAGTGACCCCAGACGAACTCCTGGAGATATTGACCAAAAAGCAAGAAGGCTGATATTCGAATGTAGTGTGCTAAGCATAACTTTATGTAGCATGTTTAAGAATTATTTCAATACATAAATTGTGATAGATAAACGGCTTTTGTAATCGCCCCTTCGCCGAGTTACAACCCCAAGACCAAATCCTGCTTGCGCCAATGTCACTACCGCTTGAGAGCAAAAACGTGTTCATTCACAAAGTCAGAAGTGATATTATATAACAAACAGTTTGTACAAATTAGCTCATATTATAACATTCATAGCATATAGAATTTATTATTATGTTAACACGAAACAATGTTAAAACTACGTAAGTATAGTACGTACTACTTGTTGCTATGTACAATGCTATACAGCTTAGGTCGTGCTTCATGTGCTATGTTGCAAGTGTAGGGATACTTTGTGAATGCCTAAATAATTACATCTCGAACAACAGTGAATTGCTCTTGCGAATGTCAGTTATCCGTCCGCAATAACCGAAATTGTGAAGTTACTTTAATAATGATATAATTAATGACATGCTCACAGAAGTTATAGTTGAGAAATGCAAAATTATCAATTTGCTTTATCACAAAAGATCGGCTACGTAGCTACAGTCTGCATTATATTCACGCTCGTATTGCGCATGTGCGAGATCGACTGGAACATTATTTGTAAGGACTCAGGATATTAGTCGGCGTAAGCTTCAATATACATATTCAGATTGCAAACCGCAAAAATTGGAAATGACATTTAAAGAATAAAAAAAAAACCCGTTTACATCAAATGGATGGTTGAAATTGATTTCGATTTACTTTTGCGAACGTGTATGTTTATCTAAAAGAAACCTTTGATCTAGTGAATCTACAAATATTGATACAAATAGTCAATTAAAACCAACATTCGGGATAACCAAATAGGGGATTCCTAAAATGTTGGTGTAGCTTGCAAGAAGTTGGAGATGGATCAAATGATTTACGTTGATCCAAGAGTTGTTGGGTGTCTGAGGAAGAATACCGCTGAGGGGAGCACCAAGACGGGATCTGGGGGTGGGGGTGGGGGCGGGGGGTGGGGGGTGACAGGCGGCGGCAGCGTCATTTGCCACAGACATGCCATGTACTGAAAGCCCAGAGAAGCAAGCCAGTCGACAGCTGAAATTGGTATGTGATTCCAATCTCCAAAACCTATTCAGTACGGAAAACGACTCAAATGGGTTGATTTGACGGCTATAAATGGAATGAGTTCGCACGTAATGGGGTGGGCTCACGAGCGGGGACGTCCTATGTATTACATCGCCCACTTGAGTGTCTGTGCAGATCCTTCCTCGTCACTGATTGAGACATCTACTCAGGGGTAGGCAACGCGCCATCCTGCTCCTATATGACACTGGGTCGTGGTCTTGTAATATCCTTCCTGTGTCACTGATTGAGAGATCTACTCAGGGGTAGGCAACGCGCCACCCTGCTCCTATATGACACTGGGTCGTGGTCTTGTCATATCCTTCCTGTGTCACTGATTGAGACATCTACTCAGGGGTAGGCAACGCGCCATCCTGCTCCTATATGACACTGGGTCGTGGTCTTGTCATATCCTTCCTGTGTCACTGATTGAGACATCTACTCAGGGGTAGGCAACGCGCCACCCTGCTCCTATATGACACTGGGTCGTGGTCTTGTCATATCCTTCCTGTGTCACTGATTGAGAGATCTCACTCAGGGGTAGGCAACGCGCCACCCTGCTCCTATATGACACTGGGTCGTGGTCTTGTCATATCCTTCCTGTGTCACTGATTGAGACATCTACTCAGGGGTAGGCAACGCGCCATCCTGCTCCTATATGACACTGGGTCGTGGTCTTGTCATATCCTTCCTGTGTCACTGATTGAGACATCTACTCAGGGGTAGGCAACGCGCCATCCTGCTCCTATATGACACTGGGTCGTGGTCTTGTCATATCCTTCCTGTGTCACTGATTGAGACATCTACTCAGGGGTAGGCAACGCGCCATCCTGCTCCTATATGACACTGGGTCGTGGTCTTGTCATATCCTTCCTGTGTCACTGATTGAGACATCTACTCAGGGGTAGGCAACGCACCATCCTGCTCCTATATGACACTGGGTCGTGGTCTTGTCATATCCTTCCTGTGTCACTGATTGAGGTTGAGTTCATAAAATAACTTTCAACTATAACTCCAATGCAGACGGTCCACGTGCCGGGTTCGATTCCCGGTTCGATCAGGGTTTTTTTTCTAAAATTTTGATGTAGACCAACATTTTTATTTTATGTGGGGAGAATGTTGAAGATGTAGCTAAACCGTAATGGTACTATAGCCATAGGTAATGCTGAGTCTGCCTGAACGTTATCTGAGATTCGTGACAAATAAATGGAAATAATAATGATTAATAATATATAGTATTATATTATATTCGAATAAAACTAATGTTTTTTATCAGTTTTGAATTGACTAATTTATAAGTAAATGAGAAATGTTCTTTACTGCTCTGCGTAGGCGTAGACTAAACGTATAGTATAATATGTAACGCTGATATTTCTTCTTATAAATGCCCCCGAGTATTTCCAGATATCTTTATTTCAATCTATAGAAGTCGCTACACTGTAGAGGACTGCCAATTCATATCAATATACTTGAAAAGATTCCTTTTTATTTCTCTGGGGACATTTTATCAATTTCTTGTTTTAACAGAAGCTTATCAATCCTAAAAATGCCTTGAATATTCTGAGAATATGGAGATGAAGCGCTTATAATATGTACCTGTATTATTTTAGCGACGTTCATAGTTCGGACCTATGTACACGTGTACAGACGGAAGATCTTTCACGGACATTTCAAATTTTTCAAAATAAAATGTGTGTCTTGCGAACAAACGTTTTGTCCTGAGATCAAACATAAGTGTTTTAAAAAGAGAATAAGTACACAAAAAATAATAATCTTTGCCTTTCAATTTGAGCTAACAACGATCTCTCTACAACAATATATGTTCTAATTATTGAATTTTCCGTTTACATAGTTGCCAGAACTATCTTCTAACCTTACAACATCGTTAACATATTTTGTATTTATAGACTTGTCAGTTTAGAATCACATCACAAAATTTGTACCTTATTGGTGAAGTATTTTAAAGTTTATAAATTTTACCGGTGTCCCTCACAACAAGCAATAGTGTGCATTAATTCGGGAATAAAAAAGTTTCAATTGTTATAATACCATGGTCGTTATTATTTGATAGATAAGTTCGTAATAAGGACGGTTAACCGAAATAATAACATCTATACGGGGCAGTGGCGTAGGAATAGCCCGGGCAGCCCGGGCGAAGCCCAGGGGCCCGTGGTCTAGAGGGGCCCGGTTTCTAGACTGGCCTTAGCTGGAAACCTATCATTGTTTATAAGCTTCAATAAACTCATACGAAATTCCCATGAAAAATTATTAAATTAATACATGCTGGTGCAGATAGTCACATTTCGGTCGTGTTCAAGAAACGAGATTGTAAATCTTGCGTCTAAAAGAGCATAGCTTCAAAATACTACATATTCCACTTTACTGATGTTTGTTCTGTGAACGGCATTGATGATAAGTTCCTAACATTACCAGTTACTGTTGCAAGTTCAAAACGTTCGTTTTCAAAACCGAGAATAATTCATGAGATGAGAACACTTTAGATCGTAAATCGGTCAGAAGAAGTATATCTTACGATCACTTAATCAATTCGTTTGCTATCGGGTAAGTCCGCAATTGAAAGTTCTAAATCAATGACTGTACACATTGAAAATTTCGTCCCACATCCCAGTTTTCGTTATTGTTGCTTTTCAGGTAAAAAACAAGTTAAATAATCTAAATTTAAGCGCTAGTCGGCAGACTAACGCAACAATTAGTGGCAATATTTACAACAAATTGTTGTAGCCAATTGTTGTATTAGCAGACGTGAAAAGGTTAGTCGACTAGCGTCAAAATAGAAATTTGAGATATGCCTTTAAATAATGATCATGAACATAATTCCGGTCACAATACAAGATTACGTTTACAAGTCCATTGTAGGGGCCCGCCAGCTCGATTTAGGTTCTATTGTCTGGGGGCCCGTGGTTTTCTAGCTACGCCACTATACGTATGCATACGTATGTCAATACGTTGGAACTTTTTTTAATCCACTCACAACCACAAAACCTCATCTTGCTTATTCTCCTTTTTTACATTGATTATATAGGCCTACATGACTGAAAACCGTTAATTTCGTAGGGTTTTATTTTTATTAATACTACTCTAACCCCTTAGTAATGTCAAGATGGTCTTAACAAACTGATATAATATTTTCATGTTCATGAGATAACTGGACGCACAAAGAAAAACAAACCGTTGTAAAAAGTATTCTCCAAATTCCTATTGACGCATTGTTGTATTATAAACACGTGAGCAACCAATCTCAGCTGGCCCGTTTACCGTTGTGCGAAGAAACCCGGAGAAAACGGTAATTGTGTGTCGTGCGGTGTGTCACCACCTCCAAGCCTGCCCCCGCTGAGTGGGGGTGGCTGCATGGTCAGATTAGGGCGAGCGCATTTATCAAACAACACGCAACTCGAGATAGGCGCGGTGTCTCTTAATCCTGACCCATTACCCATATGCAGCGAGCAACGGTTCTTCTTTTTAAAAAAATCAATGGATTTCTAAAGTAGGTTGTAATGAAGGGGGTTAAGCGTGCCCGTAAATCCTGGGGGTATGAAGTTAAGGGGGCGGGTGGGGGCGCACGTGGCAGGAAGTGAGAGGGCCGCAATCTTTGATTCTAGGCTCGGTAAAAAGATATCACGTTATTCTAGGCGAGCATCTGTCCGACAAATCTTGAACCGAAGACAATAGGCCGGATATTCTGCCACGTGCCAATAACAATACTGAGGAAGTGGGAGGCTCGACTGGCTCGTGCCGAGAACCGAGGACCGCGTCATACCGCCACCGTCACCACTCGACGGGGGTAAACTCAGTTTCATTAAGATCGTATGCTTGTTCAAGACTTGCAATCTTGCCCTCACAATGCGTCTATTGAAATGGTGAAAAGGGATTAATTTTCGCCCAAGATAGGCCAGCGTACTGCGTTTCCCTTCAACACGGATACCTAGCGATTCAATTACTCACCCCGCTACCAAAACAAACAGAAACTTGAAGTGGTTTAGGAGGAACGAACTAGGGTTAACTTGGAGACGAGTGTTGACAGTAAGACAATCCGTGGCCATATGCTGAGAGTGAGAGCACCGCGCTGCCATCTGGCGGCTAGGTCGGGCATTGCTGAGTTGACTGCTGCACGGAGAAGACGAGACGCGCTTACAGCTATTGTAGCAAACCCTGCCCCTTGCGGATGTTCCCCATTCATGTCGGGACAATTGGTGGGGCGGGCCGGGATTGGGGAGGAGTGGCAACGTCATATGTGTCCCTATGTCTGGAGTCACTGGTAGCTGTGCTCGCAGCGGTCCCTGGTGACCGTTTCATGAGTGCGCGTTCAATGAGGATGCAGTTGTTGCCATTCACACGCCTGACATCCTGCGGGGCGGAGGGTGTCTTCGATACCGCTCGTTCTAAAGACACGATACACTTCTTGAATATCCGTTATCTTCAAGTTACCTCAGTCATTCAACTGGTGTGTAACAGTTATGTTCAGTTCTAATGCAAGAATGAGGAGTTGTTAGTTTTCTCAATCACAATTTATTGTGTTCGGTCTTATAGCTCTCCGTCATATCCTGACTAAAGATTACTCGACTAACTTAGTCGCTCACCCCCCTCACCCCGCACTCTTCAGTCATTTAATCTTGACTGAGGATTTCTTCAATCAAGCCATGCATACAAATAGATAGACCTCCTCCACTACTCACATTGGCCCCTTGGACAAATATGAGGAAATGGTGAATCCCTAATCTTGCCGACTTGAGTGTTCCTTCAGCTTCACTCAGTCATAGCAATTCCTCCATCTTCACCACCTCCAATCATCTTGACTGAATATGTCAACGGTGTAGTACTGGCATCGATAAGTATTTTTTTTTTAATCAATACACTAACTAAAATCTTCTAAACTTTAAAAATTCGTTTTAAACACAAGAAAAAAATACTAGCAAGTTAGTCGCAGTCCCCCCGCCCTCCCCGAGTGCCAATGAGAATTATTGAAACGTATAATTTGACTTAAATAAGCAAAAGAGCAGAGCAAAGGAAATAGCGAGGGTAATACGCAATCGCTTTTTTTTCTTGTAAACAAACGATGACCTTCCACTCTCTTTAAATTTATGTGTATCGTTATTTTAAAATAATTGTTGTTCTTGTTTGTAAGTAATGTGTTTGTGGTGTGTTCCAGGCCCGCGTGCGCGCTGTGATGCAGCCCTTCCTGCCCGGCGCCATGGCCACCGAGACCACAGAGGCCACCCCGGCCTCCCAGAGCTCCGCGCTCAACTTCTCCATCGCTAAGATCATGGAGCCCGACAAGCAACGGCCAGTGTTCTCTCACTTGCACTACCCCGTTCACTTGGACTCTGCGTTCAAGAAGTACGTGCCCGCATTCCGGCCCCAAGACCTCCTGCACCAGTACCCGCTCCTGTACTACCACCCCTCGCAGCTGCTCCGCGTCTACCCGAGCAGTCCGGGAACGTCGGCAGCGACCCCCGCCACCCCCGCCGCCGTCCCCGAGACGCCGCCGCCGAGTAAGCCCACCTCCAAGCGGTCTGTCCCCGCGTCCCCCAGCACCGCCGGCAAGCCGAAGAGCTTCACGTGTCCGGAGTGCGGCAAGGTGTTCAACGCGCACTATAACCTCACGAGGCACATGCCCGTTCACACGGGGGCGAGGCCGTTCGTCTGCAAGATCTGTGGCAAGGGGTTTCGGCAAGCGTCCACCCTCTGTCGCCACAAGATCATCCACACAGCAGAGAAGCCCCACAAGTGCGTCACTTGCGGGAAGGCGTTCAATCGCAGCTCCACTCTCAACACGCATGCGCGTATCCACGCTGGGTACAAACCCTTCATCTGTGAGTTCTGTGGCAAGGGATTCCATCAGAAGGGCAATTACAAGAACCACAAGCTTACCCACAGCGGCGAGAAGGCTTACAAGTGCTCGATCTGTAACAAGGCGTTCCACCAGGTGTACAACCTGACGTTTCACATGCATACGCACAACGAGAAGAAACCCTTTACCTGTAAAGTCTGTGCCAAGGGATTCTGTAGGAACTTCGATCTCAAGAAACACATGCGTAAGTTACACGAAGGAATGAGCGCTCAACCTTCGCCGTCGGCTGCGGGATTCCCCGGGGTCGCGGGCACTTCGTTCCTGGCGCCCTTCCTGCTGCCGCCCCCCACCACCCCCGCCTACATCTCCAAGATGCACTTGTGACCCAACCCCATCTTCTGCGGGACCAGCCCCTGGGCTCACTCGGGCATTGCCCTTCCGATAGC
Organism: Isoperla grammatica; assembly: GCA_945910005.1. Classification (NCBI taxonomy): domain Eukaryota; kingdom Metazoa; phylum Arthropoda; class Insecta; order Plecoptera; family Perlodidae; genus Isoperla; species Isoperla grammatica. The sequence continues at coordinate 13,445,645 of OX246745.1, forward strand.
CGGAGACCGGGAACACTTGCGTGTGCAATAACGATATGATGCGGAGACGATACCTACTCTAGGACCCTTGTGATCGCCCCAGCCCCCACCCTAGCTATGATGTTGTGCTCTTATTGTCTGCTGTTTGCACTGTTCAGCATTTAGGCTAGAACTCCTTCTGCACCAAATAACTTGTATTAAGCTTTAACAATGTAGACCTTGTAAATATATAGAAGATGTATAAATATCACCATCGTGTATTATAAGTGAATTTAAGAAAACGCGATACTAGAATATTTTCGAACTTCTATTTATAGAATTAATTTAAGATCGCAACTCGGAAAATGTATGAAAAGTGAAGATATGTATAGAATAGTGTAAATTATTGTACGCAATCAGAAAAAATATATTCACAGAATTCGAAATCTCTATCATTGTGTAAATGTGATGTCTATATGGTATTAATAAAGCATTTGAAATGATTTCAAATATGTTGCAAAAAAGATAAATACGTGTTTGTGTTTATTTGTGAATACTTCCTTTATACAAGCTCCCTCTCAAAAGCTGCAAAAGCGTTTTCTTTCACATGTTAATTTTTATGATGCGAATTAGGTTAAAATAATTAACCATATGTATCGTTTTGTATAGACTTGTTTCTTGTTATAGTTCACTGTATAAATAAGATACTCACTCGGCATTATAACACACACGTCTGGATATAGTTTAGAAGGGAAGTAAGACCTATTGTTCGGAATACAACTGTTCAAACTATACAAATAAAACAATCGATGCGAACTCTCAGCTCAGCTTAGCTCTCAGCTGGAGGATTCTTATATTAGTATATTATGAACGTGTTGAATGTTTAACTGTGGTAGGATAAATATTAATAACCAACAACAAACCTGACTGGGTTTGTCCAAGATGAGCTGCATCCACGGAAGCTTATGCAGTGGAGCACAGATGCCACCGACTAGTGCGGGTTCGAATCCCGTATCGGCACAAGGCATGGACTCCTTGGAATTTACTTTCATCTTCATCTCACCCTTCGAGACGTCGAATAGCATCACTGTAGAGAGTAAAGCAATAACAATTATCATCATCGCCATCGTCATCGTCATCGTCATCGTCATCGTCATCGTCATCGTCATCGTCATCGTCATCATCATCGCCATCGCCATCGTCATCGTCATCGTCATCGTCATCGTCATCGTCATCGTCATCGTCATCGTCATCGTCATCGTCATCGTCATCGTCATCGTCATCGCCATCGTCATCGTCGTCGTCATCGTCGTCGTCGTTGTCATCGTCATCGTCATCGTCGTCGTCGTCGTCTCATCGACGTCGTCATCGTCATCAACAATGTGTGATCGCTAAAATGCGGTGATTGAGTCCTACTAGCCTCTTCCTATACTATCTAAAACTATTTTCCAAAATATCCACACATCATATTAAACACAGTTACCTAATGAGGGGCTTATGAGGTAAAACTGGTGCATGTAGGCCAACAGTGCATCAGGGAGGGCGATTCTGTATGGGCGACGATAAATGTATCAGCGGTTTTAGTCGTTACTGAAGGCGAATGCAAGGCGTTGATTGGCTCATCGCCTTCTTCTAACAACTGAAACCGGTGATAAATGTATTGTCGCCCATACAGAATCGCGCTGCAGGGAGGGAGTCCTACGAAAATCATTATTTAGTTTATTTCATACTGTTGTATTACATTATATACAACCTCTTCAAAATCCGGTGTTTACATGTTGTACGGACATGCGTCAAGAAAGGTTCTAAACCTGTGCAACGTAGGGACGTGGGTTCGAATCCTCCATAAGACAATGTTTTTTTTTTGTAATTGTCCTTCATCTATCACCCCTCATCGTATCGAATAGCACGATTGTTATAATTGAGACGTAAAGCAATCGTGAAAGTTACAGTAGAAATAATCAATAGATTTAACTGTGTGGTTGTTCAGGTTTAAGAGGGGTGTGGAGAGTAGGGGCTAACATCCGTTTCAACCAGTAAACGATCCATTTTAGTCCCACCCGACAGGTAAATTTATGTGTTTTTCCTCGTTGACGGTGTTTTGTTGAGTGTAAGTACTTTTTTTTAGCTTTTAATTACCATGGCAGCAATTACCATGAGAGGAATGAAAACAGTCCAGGGCATTATACCTTAGTGAGTAGGCTATGAGAGGAACTCATTCACTATTTCCCCTTCATTCCTGCTTGCCTGATTGTTGGTTCTAGCCTAGTTCGTAGTTTCATCTGTATAGACTGCAGAACAACCTACTTTCAGCATTCAGAACTTCAGTTCTACAAGAAACTCAACATGATATTGATAGCATACATTGCAGAATATATCAGCCGTAAAAGTAATTCATTGCCCTAAAATATTAGTTAAAGAAGAAAGACTCTAATTCGGGTGGTTTTGGGTTCGATTTTGAATACTGGCAATCCTGACTGAAGTTTCCCGAGTTTTTCCAAACCGCCCACGGGATTTATTAGCCTATATAGCTGCTACCCTACAATGAAGGAAAGGAAAGAAAGAAGAAAGAAGAAAGAAAGAAAGAAAGAAAGAAAGAAAGAAAGAAAGAAAGAAAGAAAGAAAGAAAGAAAGAAAGAAAGAAAGAAAGAAAGAAAGAAAGAAAGAAAGAAAGAAAGAAAGAAAGAAAGAAAGAGAGAAAGAAAGAAGGAAAGAAATAAAGAAAGGGCGGAGTGGTACTCATATTAAAATTGCCCAAAATTAGTGTTTAAATAACATTTTAAAATGCTACCCAATATCTTAAAACAGAACGGAGTACCCCGATGGCTTATTAAGTACTACAGATTTAGTAAAAATATTTTTCATAATTAAGCCAGTAGGGTGGCAATTTTGTTTATTATATCCATAATTAGTAAAAAAAAATCAATCAAAAAAACAACCCCACTGAGTACTGACTATAATATTGAAATATTTAGCATTTAGTCTGCATGCGGAGTGCCTACCACTTTCCAACCAACCCAAGAGACTCAGCGTTTCGACTTCGTGCAGCATTTTTCAGATCTAATTAAATTAAGGTAATTTCGTGCGGTTTTAAACGTAAGACTACTCTTTCCTGTTACAGCAATTCATTAATGTGGTCTAATATGATCATATTACTTGTACTTGTAGTTATCAGAGAGGATATTTTGCTGAACCACGATTTTATTCTGGAATAGGATACGCTGCGTTTGTTGAAGGATTGATATTTTAAAATTTAAGATATTTTAAAATTTAAAGTAACGGGTCTGGGGCAACAACCCAGCTGTCAAATACGGATATGTTTTCAAATGTGTCTCCTTTAGAGCCTTAACATGATTTAATAGTATATTCAAGTACATTTTTATTCGAGAAACACTCAGGTGGGTGGATTTGTTTTGAAATACATAAATTAAATAAAAACCCGACTGGGAATCGAACTCGGCAAGCGGGCGCATTGATCTAGACCACTGGGAATTAATATTTAAATACAAACATTCAAAAGTTAAATTGCAAGTCCCGGTAATCTAGCTAGAGGTCTAGAGGTTTCGCGGGCCCGGTAATTGGGAGACCTGGGTTCGTTTTCTGGTTTGGTTTTTATTTTATTTCTGGATTTCGGAAAAATTATTAGAGTAATTAAAATTGCTTTGAGAAAGACTGTGTGAGGTTGTGAATTGTGAGCAATAAAACTATTTTAACGTTAGGAATATAAAGTGTGATGCCTAGAAGCTTCCTGGGAATTGGTGTGGGGGGGGGGGGGGTGAAATCGGGCCAAAATACTCCCTCCCCCCTACGTGCGCCACTGGTGGATGTTTTATAAAGAAATACTGCAAAAGCCTTGCATATTAGATTTTAGTTGAAGCACATATCGGTGGTTGAAGAGTTCGTTGTGAACAGTTATCTAACATTCTGATAAGCACGTTTTTAAAAGTCCTTCAGCGAACAAATTGTGAACAGCTCCAACGTACAAATTAAGCATAAAATTATCTCTCGATAACTAATCTACCCCTTAACACTTTGTTTCGAGTGAGTGTAGCTTAGCACAATAGCACAATATCACAATAGGTGAGCTGTGTTCAGGGTTCAGATTCTGCCATTATAACATTACAAAATGCCAGCACAGCTATGATTTCAGTAGCTGATTAGCTAAGACAATACGCTTGCAAGGCCATTCAGTTTGCTCTCAGTATCTACTGCAGCGTATGTTGTCAACTCGTGGTTGAGATAATATATTGAAGCTTGTCGTAGGCTTTCGTTGGCAGAGCCTAAGTTTGCCTATTCGCCTTTAAATCGAGATGTAGGCGCGCCACCGTCGCGACCATCATGGCCGTCCGAGCCGGGATAAACAACCCACGGCTAACCAGTGTTCCATAATGTTTCTGGCAGTAGGTTAGCGAGTGACAGGGTGATGGTGTCTGTGATACACATTTATCACATAAACGCGTTTGTTGGGAACATACAGCGATCACTTGTCGAAGCAAATAGGATTTGAAACTTTTATCGTTTAATTTTACAGGAATAATATTAAGTAAACGGGTACTATGTAGGCAAATCCTTTCAGACATCATAATTACATGCAAAAACCACACCTGATAAACGTGAATATTAATTTCACAGATGAGAACAACGAAGTTAACGCTAAGCAGGTTCGAGAAAGTGTAAACATGACTATTTTCTATATGTAAGTAAGGCAAAGAGGGCTCCCGTTTATATTTCGGATCACAATTCCTCTTTTATCCCTTCTTCAAATTTCTTTTCATTCATTCCGGCCCTCTTTTCTACCTAAACGCCCACCGAACTACCACGCCTCCCCCCCCCCCCCCCCCCAGGTCCTTCCAAGCTCCCAAAACCAGAAGTCAGTTTTCTCTACGACATAGGCCTATACTTGCTAAAGTTAAAGGTAATTGCAACGCAGCTGAATCTGATAGGCATATGCGTAGGCATGCTAAATGTTGGATTCTAAAAATAGGTTTTAAGTTGATCATTTTGTATCAGTGTAGCCTGTTATGATAATTGGTAACGGTAGTTGAGGTGTTTTATGTCTCCCACCCCCCTTACACCCACATCCCACACGCACGGAATCTACACTTGAGGTTAATTTTTCTGTATAATGTTGAATTTCAGTATTGGAGGTTTAAAATAACATTTAAAGTTAAAGTTTTTTTTTTTATTTGAAAGTTTTATTGTTGTCAAACAGGTTATACAATACAATTCAAATATATAGTTAATTGGTTCCTAGTGAGTGCATGATTAATAATCATTAATAATTATATTTGTATCATCACCCCCCCCCCCCCCCCCCAACAAATACATTTTCATAATTCTGTTGAACCATCAAGTACACATAATCTACCGTACGCATTAATAGTATTTTTTTATGAAATTTATAAATTAAACAAAAATCCCCTCCAATATGTGAGTAGGCCTAAATGTCAATTTATGTTAGGACTACCTATGCACTTTTTTTTACACAGCATCTACGAAATATATTTTACAAAATGATTTATTTAGCGGCACAAAATAGAAAAAATTGTGTATTTTTTTAGACTGAATACCATACCAGCATGCATTTTGACACTTACGCAACTGCGTAAGCACCGAGCTCATTCGGATTTTAAAACACTTTGTATTGAGAGAATATTTGTTTCGCTCGCCTGTTGCTACATTATGGCATAGATCAACAAGGTATTGATTGTCCATTTTAACATGTTTACCGCCCGACAGTAATGTTGATCATGTAATTCACTCATACTCTCCACAGCGAATACTGGCTATCATTCCGTAACCTATCCCG